>JACXGK010000753.1:0-19175 GCA_016801125.1 Novumbra hubbsi
GGACACAGAGACAGGACACACAGGGGTTTAAGTAGCCAACTACATTAAATGCAGCTGGCGGGTAATCAGGAAGGGTGTGTTCACAGGACATGGGAAAACAGGACATACGAGTACGATGGCACCTAAAAGGCCGGTGACGTCGAACGCCGGGGTGCGACGTGATCAGGAGAGGGCACGGCATCAGGAGGCGCCGTGACACGGGTCCTGATATTATTATTTATTTCTCTTTATTAGGGGATATGTCTCAAGATAAAAAAAAACACCATAATGCATGTAAAAATACAAATTAAACCGTTTGGAACTAAAAGATTTGCGAGGTCTTTTGCTGTGCTGACAAACGTTAGATGTTTGTTTTACCAGACCATCTCTGTACTTGAGTATGCCTGGATTAGACTGTAGTTCTAAATGGAAAGCTATAGCTGGTGTAACGGAAACTTGAGCTACGCATGAGGACTTCCGGCCAAAGTTGGGTTTTTCCTCATGATCTCTAAAATGTGCGCATGTTTATGTGGACTCATAATTTCCCCCCTGCTCCCAGTTTGGAATAAATGGTTATTTTTACCAGGGAACTTCTCCCAGCTTCTAATAGAAGAGGCACCTAAATTATATCATCAAGGTACTTTGAGTTCATATGTATACAGTGGGGAGAACAAGTATTTGATACACTGCTGATTTTGCAGGTTTTCCATCAGTAATTTCTATCATAGGTAGACTTCAACTGTGAGAGACGGTTTCGAAAACAAAAATCCAGAAAATCATATTGTATGATTTTTAAGTAATTAATTTGCATTTTATTGCATGACATAAGTATTTGATACATTAGAAAAGCAGAACTTAATATTTGGTACAGAAACCTTTGTTTGCAATTACAGAGATCATATGATTCCTGTAGTTCTTGACCAGGTTGGCACACACTGCAGCAGGGATTTTGGCCCACTCCTCCATACAGACCTTCTCCAGATCCTTCAGGTTTCTGGGCTGTCGCTGGGCAATATGGACTTTCAGCTCCCTCCAAAGGTTTTCTATTCGGTTCAGGTCTGGAGACTGGCTAGGCCACTCCAGGATCTTGAGATGCTTCTTACGGAGCCACTCCTTAGTTGCCCTGGCTGTGTGTTTCGGGTCGTTGTCATGCTGGAAGCCCCAGCCACGACCCATCTTCAATGCTCTTACTGAGGGAAGGAGGTTGTTGGCCAAGATCTCCCGATACATGGCCCCATCCATCCTCCCCTCAATGCGGCGCAGTTGTCCTGTCCCCTTTGCAGAAAAGCAACCCCAAAGAATGATGTTTCCACCTCCATGCTTCACGGTTGGGATGGTGTTCTTGGGGTTGTACTCATCCTTCTTCTTCCTCCAAACACAGCAAGTGGAGTTTAGACCAAAAAGCTCTATTTTTGTCTCATCAGACCACATGACCTTCTCCCATTCCTCCTCCGGATCATCCAGATGGTCATTGGCAAACTTGGCTTGAGCAGGGGGACCTTGCGTGCACTGCAGAATTTGAATCCATGACAGCGTAGTGTGTTACTAATGGCTTTCTTTGAGACTGTGGTCCCAGCTCTCTTCAGGTCATTGACCAGGTCCTGCCATGTAGTTCTGGGCTGATCCCTCACCTTCCTCATGATCATTGATGCCCCACGAGGTGAGATCTTGCATGGAGCCCCAGACCGAGGGTGATTGACCGTTGTCTTGAACTTCTTGAACTGCAGCTCGGGGAGACAGAGTTAGACCGCCTGGTTGAGCAGGCCATGCATAACATCCTGGAGGGTCGAAGGATGGGTCAGGTGGTGGGAACTCTGGTCCAGATCATAGAGCTGGTGTCTATTCTGAGAATTGTTTACAGGGCCACTAGCACCTTGCTCTCTGTCATGCTGGAGGACATGGACCTTCTGAAACAGCTTAAGGACTCAAACTTTGACCTCATGCTCATGGATCCTGGCTTGCCTGCTGGTACCATCTTAGCACATTCCCTCAACCTGCCCACGGTCTACAACATATGTTGGTCTACAACATACATTTTTCCATTGCCCCGTCCCCCATCTCTTATCTGCCCGTGCCAGGCTCCGGGCTCACTGACGACATGGGTTTCCTCCAGAGGACGCAGAACCTTGTACATTACATCATCAACCTTTTCCAGGCGCAAATGTTGGCCCTGCCGACTTACAGGGATGTCCTGGATCGGCACTTCCCCCCGGGGACTGACCTGCAGAGCCTGCAGTGGTCAGCCGACGTCTGGTTGATGAGGGTGGACTTTGTGTTTGAGTTCCCGTGGCCCATAATGCCCAACGTGGTCTACATTGGGGGGTTCCAGTGCCAACCCACCGAGCCGGTGCCTGGCGAGCTGGAAGTCTTCATGGAAAGCTCTGGGCCGCAGGGGGTGGTGGTGATGTCCCTGGGGACGCTGATCTCTGCTCTGCCTAAGGAGTTCACCGAGGCCATTGCTTCCGCCTTTGCCAAATTGCCACAGAAGGTCGTGTGGAGATTTGTTTGAGAAAGACCTTCTGCGCTTGGTAACAACACCCTTCTGCTGGAATGGCTCCCCTAGAATGATCTCCTGGGACACCCAAAGACCCGCGCGTTTGTGGCCCATGGCGGCACCAACGTTATCTATGGTATTCTTGTACTGAGACTGCCTGTACTATTTGGCCAGCAGGACAACCTGATACGTCTGAAAGCCAGGGGGGCTGCCCGGGTGCTGGATGCAGCCACTCTGACAGAGCGGGAGTTCCTAGAGGCTCTGCAGGACATACTGAACAACCCAAGCGCCATACTTTCAAGTTTGCATAGAGACACACCTCTGCATGCTGTATGTGAACCGAAACAAAGGAGCATCCCACCTCCGCAATGAAGCCTAGAGCATGCCCTGGTATTCCTACTACTGCCTTGATGTGGTGGCAGTATTGATAGCCATCCTATTGTGTTCTGTAGGGGCTCGGCTCTACATCATCAGAGTGTTGCTCAAACAAAACTCCAAGAAGACAATGAACCAACCTGAGAAAGCAAAGGTAGAGAACCAGCCTACACCTGTTGCAAATAAAGCAGAAAGCACACCTCAACTAGTCAAAACTAAAAAAAGAGAAAATCCAGAGAGGAGCAAAGCAAGGTCAATTGTGATAACTGATCCTAGGGTAGAATGTTTTTTATTGAAATGTAAAAAATAAAGTAAAACATTCAAAGTTTTTACATTGTACCATACGTATGCTAAAAGCATATCTCAGCAGTCATTGAATACCTGCTATAAACTAGGTAGACATATGAAACATGATGACATTTTAATAGTCTCTAGTGATGTCAATATTCTAAGAAAAATACTTGAATTTAATATTGTGTACAAATTGTTATTTTTGTTTTGTTTTGAGTGCCTGAATAAAAAGAATGAAAATGTTTTGTCAATGTGTTGGTTGGTTATGGATATATCTTATAATTTAAAAGAAAGAAAAACAACTTAATGTAATCTATAAAATTATCCCAAAAACATTCCATATGAATGCCCTGACAATGTATTCTCCTCTCATTTAAGTTTATAGTGGAAAAAGCATAATCAAGTTTTAATTAGCTTTTTTGTAAGTCTAACATTAATTTAGTTAGAATAAATTATTTAGAAATTACAGAAAAGTATCAAGATTGCTGTCCAACTAGCCTGCTTACTAAGCTTTTTACATTAGCACTAACTCAAACATGTCTTGAAGTCAGCAATGTGATTGTGGATAAGTCAAGGGAGAGGACAGAGCATGAAATGCCCTCTATCAACAAAAAGCATGAAATGACAGAAATTATCTTAATGTGAATTAAAATATTTCACATTTCATGCTTTTTGTTGATATGTTGATAGTAATAATGCACATGAGATATAGGAAAGATTTTGCTGGAATTGCAGTATGTCTGAATTTAACCTATTTTGACATTTATCAACATCTGCAGAATGTTGTCAACATCTGCATGTAGACAATTAAGTTGCATTTACGTTTCAAAGAAGTTGCATCAATTTCTAAGAAAATGATCTCAGTCTTCTCTTTCTCTTTTACTCATTCTTACACACACAAAGTGAGAGAAATACTGGATGTCTTTTAATATATGTATTAAAATTACTTTTGAGTATTTTGCCATTCGTATTTCACTGGCCTTATGCATCATGGAATCTGCTTCCTCATTGCTTAAAGTAAAACAGAGGAGTAAAAAGGAATAAAAGAGCGTCCCGACCCTCTACTTGTGCCGTATTACCTTGTAACTGGCCTCCAGTGTGACCTTTGTTAATCAGCTGTTAATTGGGTCAAATTAAATCAGGTGAGGTAAGGTCATGAGGTGAAAAGGAGAATGGTGTTGGACTTCACAGTTTGAAACAAAGTGCTATACTTAAAAATAAATAGAAATTGGCTGATACTAGGAATGTTTATTTCTACATATATACCACCAGAGGGAGACAGAGAAGGGCTCAAATTCATTGACATTGGTAGACTTCTCTATGGTTCCTATTCGGATATTGGGGCCTCAATAAGGCCATTTTCTGAAGAGAATATGAGTAGTGTATATTGGCTGATCCACTCTGATGAGTCATGCCATCCCATCTTAACCAGGAACTGGAAGACTAAGATGTGTTAGAGACATCTTAAGCATCTCCCCATCTCTATGGCATTAATCAGAACAATAACCCCTCACTGAGATGTCTTATTTAGCATTCAATTAAAAGTGAGTGAATCCGCACAGTGTTTCACCAGCCTACATTAACGCATTTGGGAAGGTTGTGAACGAAACATACTCACCAAGATCCAATGCAAACTTTATTTTGATTGCGCCGAATGGTGATTAGCATTGTAATCAAGCTTATACAGAGTGTTTTGACTGTCTAGTGTTGTTCCTGTTTGGATGGACACAAAAATTATTTTTAGGGACTTTATTAAATAAATTAAATAATTACATATAAAGGGAAATATATCGTTTTAATGATAAATAAATAATTTAAAACAACTTGTAGAATATTTAATGGTGTATTTCGACATTTAACAATTTATTTCACAATTTTATATTTCACGATTTATTCATTTCATGGTTGCAGCCATTGTGAAATCTGTCATTATTGAATCCATCATTGAATCTGTCACTTACACCCATCAAAGTTGGATGGGGGGGCCCCGAATACTGTTTTTGATTGGTGCATTGACTACCCTCAGTGGCGCTTAGGTATTAACATGGCTGGATAGGCTGACTTGAAAAGGGAAAGTTTTCTACTGTAGGTGAAATTGAAACTGCCGAAGATATAACATTCTTTAGATATGAAATTTAAGAAATTAACAAGGAGGTTGCAATTCCTGCCAAACCAGGACGTAGATGAAATTGTATAAAACATTGAATAACTTCGACAACGGAGTACGTCACACATGGAGAGCTCCGATTGCAATGTAGCTAGTCTTGGACGTTGAATCAATTCAATCTGAATGTCCACATTATAATATCTTCGGCAGTTTCAATTTCATCTGCAGTAGAAAGCATTCGCCTCACCAAGTCATCCAGTGCATCCATGTTGATGCATAAGCACCACAGTGTTGCTAGATGTCGAAAGAGAAACAAGCACCCCGGGTTGTCAAAAGAAGCCCAAAACAAGCAGCTTGGTGCTGCACATGCCCCAAAAAGCAATGCCTATTAAAGCGTGAGAGAGAGCTGGCTACACTGATGGTGGCGAACACCTGTTGTTACGTTCGAAGTATTCTAACATTACAAAAACATAGTTCTCTAAAAATAGAAATTACATTACAAAGATCAACCTTTCTTTTACCAACCTTACTACATACTATGGTTTCAGATTGTTTGTGAACACATTGATGTTTGCCGTTGCTTGCAAACTAAAGTAATTTAATTGAACGCACCAATACCACTGAACTAATTTGGGGAGGGGAAACAATCACAGCTACTAGCATGTATTAGCCCGATAGACAGACAATATTTCCAATGTGACTCTGAAAAACAAACCCCAAAAGTTTCTTATAATAAGCGCATATGGCAACCCTGGTGGAAGTCGACTCACCAATGAAAAAAGAGTATTCAAAAGAGCACGCCCTTCCAACTTTTATGAGTGAAAATGACAAATTCAATGACGGACTTCACGATGACAGCAACCATTAAATAAATGAATTATGAAATGTCGAAATACACAATTAAATATGTTACATCATTTTTTTAAATATTTTATTTATCATTTAAATTACGTACTTCCCATATTTAAAAATGTGAAGGTGTTGATATTTAATTAATAAAGTCCCACAATATCCACCATATCTGAGAAGACAAACAGCTGAGTTTGTAAGCCTGGGTACACGAAAAGACGCAGACACTGGGTTTCTAATGACTCCAGTTATCTCATTATCAACCATCTCTCTCCATTCCACCCTCCCTACCCACCCCCGGCTGGCTGGAGATGATGGGAATAGCAATTAAGACACTACTCTTGCAAATGGCTGGTTTAATTAGCTTTGTCTTCTGAGATGGAGAGAGAGGGGGACAAGTCAGAAGCAAGGCAAACACAAATACAAACACACATTCTGGGAACACCCAGGAGAAGTTTCCAACAGGACATTCTGCGAACAGCTCTAAGATTCCAACAGGATATTTTGGGAACACTCCTAAGATTCCAGCAGGACATTCTGGGAACACCCCTAGGATTCTAACAGGACATTCTGTGAACACCTTTAAGATTCCAACAGGACATTCTGCTGATTTTCAATACATTTAGATTTTCCTTATTCCGCCCAGATTTCAGGAATGACACATTTCTAGATATCTGTAAAACTTGGCAGTTACCAGAAATGTGAAATCACACACACACTACTTCACAGACATGGAGACCAATAAAGGTAAGAGAGAATTTGACAGTTAAAGATAACAAGGTCTTTAGCCTTTCCTACAATGTGTACCTGCCTACTAAGCACTAACAAAACTGGCATTTTTGTATTGACCACAAAAGAGCTATCCGAGTAAGAAATCACAACCAAACTCTTGCTTGCCAGTCTGACCAATCATTTTCCAACAGGTTTCTTTCCCCTGACACCCTCAAACCCTTTTTGAAACTGACACTAACACACACTTCTATGTTTTCCCCCTCGTTCTTTCTCTGTGTCAGGCATCTCTTAACAGTTTCCATAATAATTTAGTAGTTTTTTTTCTTGTTTCTCACATTAAGTTTTATCGTCTAAATTCCTTTAGAGGACTCAATGTCCCAAAACAAGTAATTCTTACTACTTTCAACAGCCCATTTCCGTATTGCAAATCCTCTGTTCTCAAAGTACTTCTTTTATATTAAATTGGCCTCTTGACTATTACAAATGTTGATGGTGTCTGAAAAAAGTAGGACCATGAGAGCTGTAGAAAGTATTGACTTTTAAGTCTATGTTATCATTTTTATTGTTTTGGCTAGTAATGTTAAATACCCACTATTAAATGACTATGTCAACACTATGGCCAACATTTTACAATTACCATGGACACCGTTGAACCATTTTCATAACTGCTGACACATCTGCTGTTTGTAGTGCAGGATACCAGAAAAGTTCCACAAACATGGTGGGGGGGGGGGTACATGCACCTACTGGAACATGAATGTCTTAAATCAGGTCACAAAGAAAGACATAGCCAGAGGTGTTTTGGGAAGGTTTGAACGTAGCCCATACAATGCATCCGGAAAGTATTCACAGTGCGCTACACCTTTTCCACATTTTGTTATGTTACAGCCGTATTTCAAAATACATTCAATACATTTTTTCCCTCAAAATTCCACCACAATCGGGGAGAAGTGGGGGAGGTGACCAAGAACCCAATGGTCACTCTGACAGAGCTCCAGTATTGCTTTGTGAAGAGAGGAGAACCTTACGGAAGGACAACCATCTCTGCAGCACTCCACCAATCAGCCCTGACAGCCCAAAAAGCACCTGAAGGACTCTCAGACCACGAAAAAACGAATTCTCTGGTCGGATGTAACAAAGATGTTCAGTGTACAGAGACATCCTTGATGGATACCTGCTCCAGAGTGCTATGGACCTCAGACTGGGGCTAAGGTTTATCTTCCAACAGGACAACAACCCTAAGCACCCAGCCAAGATAGCAAAGGAGTGGCTTTGGGATAACTCTGTGAATTTCCTTGAGTGGCTCAGCCAGAGCCCAGACTTAAGAAGAACCAGATTAAACATATCTAGAGCGGTCTAAAAATGGCTGTGCCTCGATGCTTCCATCCAACCTGAGGGAGCTTGAGAGGCCCTGCAAAGAAGAATGGAAGAAACTGACTAAAATAGTTGTGCCAAGCTTGTAGCATAATTCTCAAGAAGAATTGGTGCTTTAACAAAGTATTGAGCAAAAGCTGTGAATACTTATGTACATGTTTATATTTTTGTTCATAATGTTTGTAAATCTATAAAAAGATATGAAAAAAAAAATTGTGTGTTGAACTTTGAGGAAAAAAATTATTTCATCCATTTTTTAATAAGGCTATAACATAACAAAATGTGGAAAAAATGAAGCGCTCTGAATACTTTCCGGATGCACTGTACATTTTCAAAAGGCAACACAATGCATTCGGGTTAAATGCTACAAGGAGTGAATGGAGTCAATTGGGAGCTATGGACAAATGCATTCTCTGTAATATCATAAACCTTTCGCATGGAGTTTGATTAAGATTGCTTTTGAGGAGAATTGTGTAGGTATTCCCTGACATCCTTGTAATTTAGTGATTAAGTAATGTGTTTACAATAATTTTTTGTGTTTAGTTTAGTAGATTTTGTAGAGTTTACGTAAACTGTAGCTTGATATAATGATTCAAATATAACTTACTTTAGTTTACTTACAAGCGGAACATTATATGCATGTTTTTTGCAGTGTTTTTATCTTTTGCACCATCATTTTGCACCTTCTTGCGAGTAATGGAAACTTGACTGTAAAGCTGATGGAATGGATGGTGGAGTTACACAGAGCATTATGCGATTCGCCATTCATTTCCCTCCCGGATTCTTATCTCTGTCTCTTAATAAAAATCTCTGACATAGACCATCTGAAATCCCTGTCCTCTGATGTAATTACAAGAAGGAAAAATTATTTCCACTCCAGACTAAGCAAATTGATGCTAAGGTGAGGTGTGTCGAACAAAGTGGTCCGCTATTACGCTACATCCAGTGATTCTGATATGTAAGGTTGTTCCCTTAACGTAAAAAACAATTGTTGATAAAGAGGGTCACTACTTGAATGTGGTTTAAGAGAGCCACTCCACCGCTGTGACCCTTCATAATATTTACTGCGTGGACCTATAATTGGTTCATAGGGCCGTGGGCAATATACGCCTCATTGCTGTGGATGGGCACATTACGTCAATGGGTGGCCTTGTTACCTGTCTGTTAGAGATTTGTTTAATAACGTCCGTCGCTCGGCCATCATCAGCACCCTAGACCAAAACATTTCCCCCCTAATTCGTGCAGTTTATTGAATACATGCATCAATAACTGTAATTGTTTGGGTGTATGGAAGATCTTTTACCATAGCAACAGGTAGCATATCTTTCACTCTTAGGTTTATATTGTCTACACTTGAATGGTCCAGTCAATGTTAAATGACCCCCATATACAGTAGTACATCCTGTTACCTTCAGCTTGAGATTGGGTGATATTGAATCAAGTGAGAGCGTGTAGAGGTTCCACAAAAGCTTGCATTTCACTTATCTTTGCAAGCACTGCAGGAAATAGCCTTATGGTTAGAGCTTCTGACCAGTAAATGAATGGTTGTTAGATTGAATTCCATGAGCAGCCAAGGTGAAACATTTGTTCTGTGCCTGAGCAGGCAACTGTAATTGCTCCCAGATGCTTGCTGAAAGGGTGTGTTTACAGTCAACTTACCTGGCAAAAATACAATGATAACGCAGAGATGTTTCCATCCATACTGTAGCTTACCCTTAAGGCATATCTGTAGGGCTGCATCAGATATTTCAGACATCCAGAATGAAATGGGTTAAAATAGAAACAATTTAACTTACTAGGTAGTGAGGGCATATATCATGCAATACGTGAATCAAGCTGAATAAAGTTGGAATCTTTTAGCAAAAATGTGTGCATATTTTTTTATTTCACTATAAACATAATTTCAGTTTGGGGACAAACAACAAAAATGATTGTCTAAACCAACTCTATACAATTGAGAACTATCAAACAATCCACTGTGGATAAGATCCATTTTCAAGCACAAAAACAACCAGAAGTGCACCGACAGAACAACAGTGGAGAGACTTAAGGACAGGTCTGTGAGAGTCAATGTCTGCCCTTAAACTTGAACATCTGCATGGATACCTGAACATCGCCGTTCACTGATGTGCAGAGTTCCAGGAGAAGTAAGTTGGAAAACCCTCATGCCTCGCCAGAGGGGTTTAATCATCATGGTGGACCTAATGCGATTTTACTCAGAAGAGACAAACTCTGAATTATCATGATACAGTGGAGGATAAAAACTATTAAGAAATATGAAATGCTCAAACTCCACCACTACACCACTCATTTAGTCTCTGTAACGCAAGAAACAATGGTTTTATTTAAATATTTATTTGTGACTCAATTCTTTTGGGGGTTCAAAGCAAAATTAGTTTGATAGCCAACTCTCCCCTATGTGTTTGGGACTCCCTAGCAGTCTGAGACCCAGTAATGGTTGTAGGCCCTCAGTGATCGCTCATATTGCTTATGCCAAGAACCAGCCCTGGTTCCAGGTGTGCTAAGCTGGTGACATATCCAAAAGGTCGAGGCTGTAAATGTTTACAACAGTGCTAAAGTTTTGATGAACGGGTCAGAATACTTATTCACATTAGATATTTCAATTGTGTATTGGCCATTTGTTTTGCACGACACCCATCCTTTTGGCATTACAACACTTGACTTGAACAACATACGTTTCAGACTGAAGTATGTACATAGCAGACACATAGCAATGGAAGATATTTTGTTTGATTGTTCAGTTAAGGTTTTGTTTTCACAACAAGCTGCTGGAATAGTCCTTCACGTGTTGCAATCAGGTTGCTAGCCATGTGCACAGACAAAATTCACAGAACACTAAATGCTAAGCTGTCTGGTAACTGTGACTAGTATTGACATTATAAATACATTACAATGGATTTGTTTCTCAAGCAGCTGCATGTGTTAGCTGCTGAGCTTTAGCTTATTATATTTAGCTAGATAAGCAGTGTATTTAAGTCGCTAGCTAGAACTTTTGTTATGGCTGGCACTGGCAGCATGGGATTAGGTAGAGTGAATTAAATAGTTTCATCATCATCTTGCTAGCTAGTTGTATACCCGGTGGAGTATTTTAACCAGGCTGATGGTGGGTGATTTGGGCAACCAGAAAACAAAAAAGCAATTCACTGCCAACACTGTTCATAAGTACTCTCAGCAGAGAAATGTTCAACACTTTTAGCGGTCAGTTTGTTGCTTTAGACATAACACCTTCCCTTCGGTCTTTTGTTCTCCCTCTAGTCCTTTTCTTTGTCTTCCTAAAACACTGTGGCTCAATAACATTTTCGGTTCTCTCAGTTATTCATACTTATTTTCTCTCTTCTCCCACTTTCCCATCCTCCCCTGTCTCTCAACTTCTGCTCTCCTTCTTCCTCAGTCATCTTCTCCTCAACTCCTTCCCCCGTCTCTCATCTTCTCCTCTCCTTTTTCCCATGTCATCTTCAACTCTCCTTCCCGTAACACAAATTGTCTCCTTCTTCTCCTGTCTCTTATCTTCTCCTCTCATCCTTGCACAGTCTCTTACCTCCATCTCGTTGCTCCGGTCCTCCTGTTGTCTTTCATCTCCCCTCTCCACCTTCACATACTGTCTCTCATTTCCCTCCACTCCTCCTTCCACTGTCTCTCATCTTCCTCTCTCCTCTCCTCCCCCTCTATGTCATTGTGTCCCGGGGTTATGATTGTTATGATTTATAAGACCCTGCAGTCTCTCCCGCTTTCTCCCTCCCTCCCTCCTCTCTCTCATTCTCTCCATCTTTCTCTAATCGTTCATACTTGCATCCCCTCAGGCCTCTCAGAAGTAATAATGAAAATGATTTAACCCCTATGCGGCCAACACCTCTGACCTCACACATACAACCTAACACGCACGCACACACACACACACATATGCAATCACCATTGTTTTGATTACCAATAATATCACATTGCAGTATACTACCAGTAATCTCACATTAATATCAATAATGTGGAAAAATAATGATGCCTTAGTTTGTTGTTCAAAAGTTTGCAGTTTTCCTGTATTTCTTTGTTATCTTTACTGTCTCTCAGTATGTCCGCTTCCAGCAAAGGAGCCCTTACCTATCAGATCTCATGAAGATCCTCCTAATTAGGAACTGTTAATTACACTTTTTGACTAATGGGCTTAATTACCAGAACGTAATTTGCTTTCGGATTCACAACATTCCTTGCTGATTTAGACAATGATCTGTTTAGTAAACAATATTACTTAATTGCCCATATTTGCATAAACAAATGAGCTAATTAATTACAATTATGCTCATCCTGATGAGTCTGTATACAATTATATTTTTGTATTAAGACTTCACACCACATGTTGTGCAAACGTGCGTGTGTGTGTGTGCAGGTCCGTATGAGCTAGATGGTGAGAATGCATAACCAAAGGAATGGAATTCTTTACAGACTGTCGTCGTCCTTCCTCTTCTTTTCTCATCCTCCCTTTTTCTCGAGGGTTTGGAGATGGAGGGACCTCTCCCCTCCTCTTCTGTGTCGGAATTTAATATGCAACTTTTTATTGGAAAACAATCGCGCGTGCCTGCGTGAATCCTGACCGCAATATATCTGTTAGTGCCCCTAATCCGATCAGTACAGGGAGGGCTATTTATCACCGCAAATCCAGGGCATTTCAGCCTTCTTTTTATTATTTTAATATATTTCTGAGCTATTAAATCACCAAATGATGAATTAGGGCTGTCCACCACCCTTTCACCAGCTTGACAGAAAATGATGCACTACCCAATTTGAGTGGTCATTTGGACTTTTAAAGACAAAAAATGAGTAAAGAAAAAGTCCAATATTTTTCAGTTTGTACTTTTTTTCTTCCCCACCCCCTCCATGCTTTCCAACATGGTCTTTCTTCATAATGTCGCTTAAGTGGGCTTTATTGCCATGTTAGTCAGGGTAGCACCAAAACTATCTTCAATATTCAGCCAATTACCAAACACACAGACGCACGCGGGGACACACACAATATCTCAAGACAAATACCACAAACACTCTGTCGTTTTCACTGTTTTGTCTGTTTCCCTTCATACTTGCGACTACAGTACATGCATTGATTTACTTGGTACATACCATCACATCAACAGATCGGTTCATTCTTTTTGTTTCCTTTTCATTTTGTTTCCTGATATGATTTAAATACCTTTCCAGAATACCTGAATAGGTAATGTCTTCTTTCCTGTTCATTTTACAAATTTTATTCTGAACGCCATTGTCAGCTATAGTGTTTATAGCGATAACAATAAATAATTGAAGTAAACAAATATGTTATTGTTCATGTTAGCAGTGACCACGTTTTTGTATTTTACTGGATTCTGTTTAAACATAATCATGGGTCAACCAGGTTGTGGCTAGTATTTTCTGACATTTTAAACAGTTTTGTTTATGCACAGGTGGATCTCTACAGATTTTGATTTGGGGCTGCTCTGGGTTCAGGCTGGTTTAGGGTTGGGGCAGTTCTGGGTTTAGGCTGGTCTGGGGTTGGGGCAGTTCTGCTCCATCCCTGTTGGCAACATTGGAGTGGCCATGTCACAGTGAGAGAGTCCCCCTGCTCGGGGACAGCTGTCCCTTTGCCTTCCCCCAGGAAGCTTCACACCAATCAGCCCTGCCCAGCCAGAATCAATTAGCACTGGGAGGGGGGTGGATGAAAGGAGGGAGACGGTTCTAAAACCCACACATGCTTCTGTCTCTGGACACTCTTTACTCCGGTCCTCTGCTCCAGTCCTCTCCTCCGGTCCTCTACTCTCGTTCCTCTACTCCAGTCCTCTCTCACTCCCTCTCCTCCAGATCCATTCCGTTGGCTGCCCCCTTCTCTCTCTGGTCTGTCACGGTTGCCACTCGCCTTCTTTTCTCAACAGTAGTCTCTGTTTCACCCTTCCATCCATCCCAATGTTGTGATCGTGTGGACCTCACGAGAGGTACCTGCGATGAGACTAGGACTTGAGGGCGGTAAAGGAGTGAACAAGAGGTCAAGAGTCTTAAGGGACGTCTGGTCTTTATTGCTGCTGAAACTACAATTGAAACCATTTAAAGATGTGTTAATAAATGTTAAATAGTCATTCGGAGGACAGCTAGAGGGCCTGGAGTCAGCTCTGTTATTGCTTGCCCACACCCCTCTTCTCCCTTTCTCAACTCTCCGTCCATCTCTCTTCTCCCTTTCTCAACTCTCCATCCATCTCTCTTCTTCCTTTTTCAACTCTCCGTCCATCTCTTTTCTCCTCTTCTCAACTCTCCGTCCATCTCTCTTCTTCCTTTCTCAACTCTCCGTCCATCTCTCTTCTCCCTTTCTCAACTCTCCGTCCATCTCTCTTCTTCCTTTCTCAAC
Source organism: Novumbra hubbsi (assembly GCA_016801125.1). NCBI lineage: Eukaryota > Metazoa > Chordata > Actinopteri > Esociformes > Umbridae > Novumbra > Novumbra hubbsi. Next base: position 14,581 of record JACXGK010000753.1, read on the forward strand.
TCTCCGTCCATCTCTGTTCTCCCTTTCTCAACTCTCCGTCCATCTCTCTTCTCCCTTTCTAAACTCTCCGTCCATCTCTCTTCTCCCTTTCTCAACTCTCCGTCCATCTCTCTTCTCCCTTTCTCAACTCTCCGTCCATCTCTCTTCTCCTCTTCTCAACTCTGTCCATCTGGCTTCTCCTCTTCTCATTTTCCTGTCCATCCTCTGTTCATTTCTTCTCTCCATCTCTCTTCCACCTGTCCGTCCTTCAGTCTGACCAACTCTCTGTCTGCCATTAAATCTTTCTGTCCTCCCTAGAAAGTGGGGCAAAAAATATATCTTAGATCCAGAGAACTCACCCATGTCCTTCACCTGCGCATTGCTTGTATTTCCTGTCTCTGCTACATCTACATTAAACCCATCAGCTGCGTGAACTTGTGGAAAAGTAGGATGTGTGGTCAGCGCTCAGGACATAGGCCCTCTGGGCTTATTTCTCTCTTTCTTGCTCACTCTCTTTCTCTCTGTGGATTAAGATGGTATTGATCACCCAGGCCATTACTGGGCGATAATCACTTAGATGCTCAGAGATTTACTGACCCATTAACAAACACGCTAATTGACTAGCTTGGATGCAGTAGCTGACAGAGATACACAGACAGAGCTGCATGTAATGCTCAATTAATATTGACATACCTTTTAGAGGAAACCCTATATGGCACTTATTGCAATAACACAGAGGTCCAGTAGGTGTCAGTCCTTTGGGGGCAGTGCTATGCTTTCCTTCACATTTTCACCATATAAGGCACCGTCACTGGTGGGACAGAGAGTAAGAAACTCCATCAAACAATGACAATATTAACAAAATGTATTTCCAACCAATATGACATTTCTGGTACAATTCACATTTTTGAAGAACCAGTGAGAGAGAAAGAGAGAGAGTCAACAGGACATCGTTTTGGAGGATGAGAGGACGAGGGATGTTGAGATAGCCCTCTTCAACTCCTTTCGCACTAATTGTGTTTTCCCAGAGCAGAATTGAGTTCCAGAGAAAAAGAGAAAGGCCAGAGGCTTTTCATAATTGTATCGACAGGAAAATGAATATGATGAATGGCGTTCATTCAGCACGTCCTGGATTTATTGTCTTTTCCTCCAGGCGTTAATCACTGTGAGGGGGAGAGTGGGGTGGGGGGTAAAGAACAAAGAGGAGAGAGGGGTGGGACAGAGTGAGAGATCCTCCCTTCCCACACCCAAACCTGGACACACACACACATACACGAAGACCAGCAGGGGACAGGGGCAGACCGGGACCTGAAGTCATTTCTGGCAATTTCAAACAGCATTTTTCTTTAGGCTCCCAACATTGGCCAGATAGTAATGACTCACTGCAAATAAATGAATAACAAAATAGAAAACACCACTAGGCTAAATATGGACCCACCCATAAGGCATTTGCCAGAAAAGCCAGATGGTCTGTCTGCCACTGTCAGGACCAGGGACTCTCAGGTCATTTGTAACCAAAAGAAACTGATAGCCCCGTTTATACCAAGTATAAAACCCACCAATTATATTATGTCATCAATTATCTGGTATGCTGGTCACAAAGCCAACACATGTGTAATCAGCAACTGACCAAGCAATTCCAAAAAACTTAGCTAACCAGCAAGTGAAACATTCGCATCAAACTGTGTGATAAGTATGGCAAATTTGAACTTCTGTAAGCCAGAAACTTGATTCTGGTAACTTAGACATTTCCTTGTTTTTAAAAGCAACAAAAATGTGTCCATTAAAATAACATAAAATTGATCTGAAATACAGGGTGGACGGTGTCAATGTTGTAAATGACTATTGTTACCAAAAGCATCAGATTTTTATTGGAATTGTGCCAGTACAGCATTCCAGTATTTTTTGTTTTAGGCAAACGACAATTCGGTTCCTTTTTTAAGCAAAAGATAAAGTCTTATTGGATCAAGACTTATTAAATGGTGCACAAATGAGCATGATGACAAATCCATCAGTGTCTAGTTTGAGAAGCTGTCCTAAAAATGACTTCATCTTCATTAAACAGTGCCTCTAAAACACCAGTCTCAATATACAGTGAAGTGGCAACTTCTAGGCAGAGATGAAAAGAAAATGCCATATCTCAGACTGGCCAATAAAAAGAAAAGATTAGGGTGGGCAAAACTGGAGGAAGAATGGAAAAAGGAGTTATAGACAGACACATCTAAGTTTGAGGCATACAGAACACAAAGAACATTCGTCAGATGCCAACCAAATGAGAAGATGCTCGAGGAGTGCTTGATCCTATCTTTCAAGTGCGGTGGAGGCAATGTGATGGTCTGGGGCTGATTTGGTGGTGATAGAAGAGGAGGGTTAAAGGGATCTTTAAGTAGGCAATCACTACAATTTGCAACGCCATGCCATGCCCTGTGGACGACGCTTGATTGGAGCCAATTTTCTTCCTACAACAGGACGATAACCCAAAGCACAGCTACAAACTATGCAAGAACTATTTAGGAAAGAAGCAGTTAGCTTGTATTCCATCTTTAATGGAGTGGCCAGCACACTTGCCAGATCTCAACCCAATTCAGCTGTTGTGGGGGCAGCTTGACTGTATGGAAGCTATGCCAGGAGTAGGAACAGTAATTGTTTTGTGGAAATGTAGCGTTTTAATTTGTCCGCATCAATGGAAACTTTACCTAGACTGAATCGTGATTCTAAAACCCACTAATCTCTGAGGCTATTTCCTAAGACCTCACTCCTCCATTCACAGCTACCCATCATCAGAGTGCTCTGACTCCAGATGAATCCAGAGCTCATAAAGTATGTGTTTGAGACCAATCCATCATGCTTGTAGGGAAGTGAGACAGGACTGAAACTATTGTGGGTACCGAGAGTGTGTGTGCGTGTGCGGGCATGCATCTGCAAAATGGAGCGGCCATCCACTATTTCTTACAGTGACCATGTTTGTGTCTTTAAACACCAGCATGTCTATATAGTAGGAAACCTTCAGAATGTTTGGTATGAAAGTAGTTTCACGTTCATTAAAAATTACATATTAAATGTACTGTTTCACATTGTTTAGAACTTTGGCATTTTGGGTAAATTTCCAATTGTTACACGTGTTCCATTTTCTGTTAGAAACAATGCATGCACCAAACTGAAGGAATCCAGAACTAGAATGAGAAGAAGCAGTTACGACTTGATAAAGCCATTGATAAAGCCATTCACATCCATTCATTCCGCAGCTCTTTATTTTGAACTATGATAGTCATCTATAAAGTGTAAACGGTTGAATATGAACACTCACTCTCTGTTGTAGACACATCAGCAGAGATGTAGGAGGTCAAAAGACACTTCCTGTTATAGCCAGAACTTACGGTAGCCACCTATCTATGCAAGTGTACATGACAAACGACTGGCATCATAAAATAATTAATCTATTACCCCAATTAGCATGTGCTGTATATACATTGATTATGTCTACATAATAGATAGATAGATATTGGTGCAGGTTGGATGCTTCTGCAATATATATGCAGGTTGGTTTTCATGGTGGCCCTTGGACTACATTGCTGGTCATCACAGGTTTTACAGACCCATTTAGTATGTTGATCCATTTATGATGCTGATATTCACAGAAGCTCTTAGGAATATTCCCAGTGGACAAATCCCCAGAAAGGTTGACTCAGCAAAACGATATAGAAAGTTAACGTCACAGTCTGTACAATTCAGCAAGTGAAGTATTGTGTTCAGATCAAAATGAGCAACAATGCTGCTTATGTCTGTCATTTCGCTGAGTCTGTCTTTAATTAACCCCTGCAACGCAATAATTCCTTCCAGCCCTTCAACTATCTCTCTCTCTCTCACACACACGTAGGATTTGAGATTGAGAGTTTTTTGGTGGATTGACAATACCTTGCTTCTATCTCTCTGAGGAACATTTCAAGCTGAGATGAAAAATGGAGGTGAGCAATGAGAGAGGAAAGAGGAGGGAACGAGATGGATGAGGGTTATCATAGACAAACAAAGAGCTAAAAAAGGGTGGAATAAAAAAAGCATGTATGACTTACAATGAGTTGTTGGAGGGTGAGAGAGAAAGAATGGGAGAGAGGGAGAGACAAGAGAAAGACGGATGGACGAGGGAGGTGGTGGGCCACTGGGAGCCTCAGGCAAGGAACTCAGAGAGATGGGATGGAGGCAGGAGGTGGAGCGGGCAGGGCTCTGGGCTGCTGCCCCCGAGGCAGAGCAGGTGGGACGGAAGGGCGAGACTGGTGGCCCAACAGCTTGCTCCACCCTGAGGGCCCAGCAGGCCAGGAGAAAGCAGGGGGCTGGAGTAATGCTGCTGCCAAGGAGAGGGAGGCCACTGCTGGTGGCAGCTGGTCCTGCCCCCCCCCCCACCCCACCCCCCCACCGGCAGGCAGCAGGCAGGGTGAGAAGGTCAAAAGCCAGTCGTTAGGAGGACAAAGGGAGGCACAGCGACAAGGGGGGATAATCGGCTTTTATTGAGTGCAGTTGACAAGGCTCACAGGGCTGCTGACACTGACACCACACACCTACATCCTCCGCCCCGCGGTAGGGGGCGTGACCGAGACACATAGACCAACGCACACAGACAC
>JACXGK010000753.1:25484-47663 GCA_016801125.1 Novumbra hubbsi
ACCTGTGTATATAATCCCTCCTGTGTCTTGTCTCTGCGTTCGTTGTTGTCATATGTGTCGTGAGTAAGAACTTCTGTGCTGTGTAGCGCGTGAGCTACACCACCACTGTTATACTTTTGAGAAAGAACGGAAGTTGTATTAAAACACTTGCCGTATCTTGAATAGGGAAAATAAACCCTACCTACGAAACTGCCTGCCTCCGTTTTGGTCCACTCCTTCCAACACCCGTCAAAGTGACGATTGTGTGTTATCTTAAATGACATGTCAGACATTTCTTTACTTCTACTATAAGCCACATTTATAACCGTCACATTTTTGCTGCATTGAATTACAGGTCACACTTTGTTAGCTAATGGTTAGCTGACATTTGCTAGAAGAGATGCTTTCAATGCAATGTACAGTATGTAGTGTTCCCTATCTTGCAAGGAAACAGTGTTCAAGTCTACTGTCTGATGGGGCACTCAATGCACTCAGTTAACATGAGGTAATCCAGTCAATTTGTTTTATACAGGTGGGGCTCACAATTGCTGAATTTGCAGAGCTACAATAGCAAGCAAACCAGTGGCCCAAACTAAAACAGTATCACAGCACTACTTTTGGGGTCTCCCTCAGGAATAACTCTTGAGAAAATGTAATGTAACTGCCCCCTCCACATTGACATCAGATTTTCTTTTATATAGATTTAAGGCCTTTATCTAGAGTGACTAAAGAAAGGCAGCCATCTTCAATCTAAACAGGTCTCTACATTCATTTTTTTTAATTTACTGACTGTGAGGAAAAGTACAGATGAATGCAATGATTTTAACGTTTACCTCTATACAATTAAAAATTAAATTGGATTCTCACGACCCTCCCACACACAGACACACAAAGAGGCTTTTAGACATTTAATAATGTGCCAGTCGACTATTACATAACTGCACGAGTTCAAGCAAAATACATAATTATTTACAGGATTACAATGTATGTTGTCACCATACCTACAGCAATGCCACACTGTTTAACTTCGAGTGCTAGTGTTAAACGGAGTCTTATCTGCCCCAACTTCTCCAAACACGCTTAGAAATGATCAAATCAGTGGATTGATTGACAGAAGTAAATTAAAGCATGAAATCTCTTCGTTTTTCGACAAAAATATAAAATAACAGAAGCTTTCGAGATGTTAGAGTAATTACGGTGATCTGCATATATGAGGTTGCGCGTGCTGGACTGCCCCAGGCGTTGTTTTTATTGCGTGTCTGACTTTATCAATTTCGCTATGCATGGATAATGGGAATTCTGGCAGCCTCGCAGCTAAAGCGCAGCAGACAATATGCAAAAATACGATGCTGCTTTTGAATAATAAATGATGCGCTTTTATAGCGTCTCTAAAACGCCTCTGATGGTACAATATGAAAAGGCTATGATAAGTAATAGTGCATTTAAAAAGGATCTAGTATGTTTTTATTACTACGTTTAAAAAAGGACAGAACTGGGGAGATCGTGAGCGGGAAATGGGTTGAATAAGGAGGGGGTGGAGTGAGACATATAGGTAGGCTATGATTGGAATGGGAGAGAAAAGAGCCGAAATATCGTTCCAGTGAAATACCCTGCTTAATGAAAGTTTACCGTCTCTCGCTTTCTTTCTGCGATACTCTTGTCTCCTCTTATGAAATATTAACTACTTTTTGATATAAAGCTCTAAAGCATAATACGGTTTCATAGCCTGCCATTGTTTTTCTGTCGTTCTCTACAATATTGTTTTCTGGGCTTTAATGGAGCTGCTTTTAATTTGGTTTACGTTGCGCTTCGATGGCACAACGATTGACAAATAGTCAGTTTTAATCTGTGATTTGAGATTCACGGGAATTGAGATGCAGTATATACCAAATGTGTCACGTTTTCTCCTCAACCTTCAGTTTTATTTATTTTCTTCTTTAGTTTTTAATCCCTTAGGGCTTGTGGGGGTTTACGTTTTGACATGAATAAACAAATATTGAGGGTTATGCAATATCCATTGGACACAACAAATTGACGTTATAGTAAGATTCATATAAAGGCAGGTTTAGATAGGCTCTTGGCTAGCCATTATAGGTTATCCATGCCCACCATTTAACGCCATGAGATGACGTAAGTGTCCTCAGCCTCTGGCTGAGCGCAAGTCTCAGCGGAATGGAGCTTCCTAGCATCAGCATCAGCTCTCACTAATGGTCTATTAAAATATCAACTACTTCAAAGTAAACAGATTTGTCCTCGGCCAGCTTGAATCCCCTGAAGCTAATCAAACGCGGCGACCAGGCCCAAGGAGCATAATCGCTTTTACGCGGCAGATTACAAGGAACCACTTAGATCCAATGTCAGCAGATCGGGTGTCCTGATGCTCCCATTCAGTTAGCGCGAGGAGTGGAAACTCTTTCCCCTGGTATAAATAAACGGTGTCCCTGTGCCTCTCTTGACAGCTAGCACAAAATACCATATAACGCCACCCCCATACGGAAAATAAATACATTTTAATTATATATTTTTTTATATATTTTTGGGATGAATTAAAAAATAACAAAAGTTTGCCAATTCATGTTTTTAAGGAAATGTAATGAATACATTTACAAATGTATTACTAAATACATATAACATGTATAGAAAATGCAGCTGATTTCAAAATATATTAGAAACAACATACAAAATATATATACATGTATTTTTTATTAGTTTGGAAAATATATTGTTGAATACATTAATTATGTCTCGAACCCTTAACATTTAGCTCCGCATAAAAGCGCGCTACCCACTGCTCTAAACAGGTTTAAACCATTTGGTCTACTGTAGCATTACAGTATATTGGTGACTGCAAAATGACATGTGTTTGTAAATGTATATCTATGAAAAGGATGTCATCAAAACATTACTAATGATGAACATTTTAATGTTCATCACTGTGTGAAAACAAGTGCGCTGCATTTGGGTCCTATTATTGGACGTAATATATTATTGAAGACCCCATCCCTGGGTTACACCTAAGGGACCCCGCAGTCCTTGCCCGGCCCAGTATCCGTTAAAACCTAAGGCCTCTTATGGAGTAACACTTGTGTTTAGCTGTAAAATAGACTTTGGTCTCAGTCAGTGCTCATTCTCGAGATAATGGTATAATAACGTTTGTCTGCTGTAAAGTGAAAATATAACAATTCTTACGTGAATGTCCTTTTGGACTGTGAAAATGAATTATTTTGAAATACACTTGGATACAATTTATATGTGTTTATACATGTTGACATTCATTTTGGACTGAAGGTGAATTACATTTTGATATAATACAAATATATTGTTAAATCTATTTGACGTATATGCAACATATATTCTACATGCATTTTGCATTGCAAAATATGGGGTCAAATCATTGTATGGGTCAAATCATCAAAAACGAAATGTGAGGTTGGTTTAACATGAATTTGTATATAGAACTTATTAGCTAAAATAGCAATCATTTCCATTTGTAAAAAAATCAAACAGGCATTTCGACAGGCAAACCTAAAACACTGAAACCACATTCTGTTTCCGCCATAGTAGGTCCAATTGTCAGAGTCACACTTGACTTTTAGGCTGTTTACATGAATCAGACAGGTTAGAGTGGGCTACTTGATACACCTGATTTGTATTCATAACCAACAGCAAAGGCATACGGCAGTAGACCTAGTCGCTTCAAGAGTAGCAGCATAACCAAGCCAGTGAGACAAAAAAATTGAGATCTCGTTGCCCTATCTTCAGCACGTTTGCAAATCCTACACACATTCACATGCCACTTACCGTGAGCACACACAATTCCGTACATTCGCTATGGAGACCAATGCCGCCTCCTTCACCCTCACACCCATACTAAACGTTCACACATACACACACAATCACAGAAACACATTCCCTTCCCGTCCCTTGAACTGTAGGCCTACGTTTCCAAGTTTAGTTTATAATTTGTTTACTTGAATTGTGTACTGGTTTAGTGTCGTATTGTGCAGATTTGATCTATGTGCTTTTACATTAGAGTTACTTAACTTAAACGACTGCATTATTTAGGATCCCATTTCCAAGCATTTCGTTACACCGGTGAAAACATAAGATACTTGTTACCAATACAATTGTGGAAACTGTCAAGCCACGTGAGGTAAAATTCATAAATAATAAGTCGTAGAGTAATTATAACAGCAATTGATAAAATCATCATTATAATTCAATAATGCGAGTAGCCTACGTATAATACAAGAACAATAGGCTAATACAATATATCGGTTACATAAGGTAGTTCGCTGCTACGGTGAAGAAATAATGTTCATTAGAAGTATAAAGTGGTTCTGTTTTGTATTTTTGTTTTACCCTGTAAGTTGAAAGGACACATTTCTAAAAGGTAGCTAATGTCACTAATTATATTTCAAATGTGTGGACAGACCCGTTAGATTGCTTGCAAAATAAGTTGTAATTGTGCCCACAGAAGGGGACTCCCAGTGTAAATTGAGACAGCACTATCCAGGGTGTGTTAGAACAATGTCAGACATGGTTGTTTTACTTCATTGTTTGTGAACAGTGTTAATGTAAACATTACTGGTCCATCATCTAATGGCAATTAAATGAACACACTGGAATATTTCAAGCTCTACTCTTCTTCAAATATTTAAGCTTGACACAATAAACTTAAAGATGTCCTAAATCATTTGGCTCTGCCTTTGTTTGTTAAATGGGTAACAAACAATATTATGGATTCCAACGGCAAATTTAAGAACACCATTATCTGCTTTACGTTAACATGACTTACGGTATCCAAACATTATACATGATACATTTCCAAAATGTATATATACCTAAATGTGTAAATATTAGCAAATAATAACCTGCCAAAATTCGTAATTACGTCTAAATGGTTAAGTTAGAGAAACAAAACCAACGTCCACGTGTTTAGGCAATCATCAATAAAGTGAATTATTCTTCAATCACCAGTTTTATCAGCCAAGAAATACAACTATTAGATCATGCTTCTAGCAATCAACATATTTACAAAACCTAGCAAGAAAACACATTTACTACATTGTACTTCGGTAGTTAGACCCATGGATACGTAGGTACAAAGAATGACTGATGATGAGAGTTCTGTAGCCCCTAGTTCCCAATGATGTAAAAATGCTCTAATTTGGAATGCCGTATAATAGGCATATTAAAGCAGTGTCATTAAATCTTCGAAGGCATTCAGTTTTTCATTAACCATGGTTATGATAGGCTAGGACAACGAATCATCGGTGGTCGGCAATACAGCCAATAAAGATATAGATGAATCCACCGCAATGTGAGCTTTTTAGGAAAGGATGTCACTTTGGAATGTTCCCTCAGCTCGCATTCATTTCAGCGTACTAAAGTTAAAACATCAACCAATAAGGTGGGGGGAACCTCTAACCAATCGGAAGAGGGAAATAGGAAAAAGTATTGCGGGGTGGGTGGGGTGGGGGGAGGTTGAGGGTGAGTGGAGGAGGGGGATTGACCCAAGCGATTGCCCTGCACAGCGAAGTCAACGCGCCAAACTTCCGCAAATCGCAGATGGACGGATCCATCAGAGCGGCGAAGGATGGTGGTAAATTTGCTGTATTAGAAAGTAATAGAAGGAAATCTGTTCAAACGAGCTTTAAAGAGATGAGCTAAATGCTTTACCCAGAGTCCAGTTTCTACTCTTAGGCTACATCATTCCTCGAGCACCATCGACTCGGTCCGTGGACGGAATAAAGGTGCTGGAAAGGTTTTGGTTGTGAGAATGGAACGGGCGCCAAGCAAAAGCCCCACCGGCGTGAGTCAGCCCCCTCAACCAGCCCAGCATGAACCCATTAGTTTTGGTATTGACCAGATTCTTAGCGGTACAGACCAGGACGGTTCACAGAACACCACCCGGAGTGGTTCGGATACTGGCAACTCCACAAGTGGAGGAAGTTATCACCTTGGTAGTCCAACTGGAGCTAGTGCCGCACCCTTCACCTCGCTTTCCGGTTCTTTCCATGGTATCGCATCGTCATATGAGGAATCAAGTGCGTACGGAGTGAACTTGACTTTCACACCTGGAGGGGTGATTCGCGTCCCGGCACACAGGCCTCTGACCGCCGCGGTACCACCTCCTATAGCCAGCGCGGTACCCGGGCTGGGCAGCATCAGCTTCCCTTGGATGGAGAGCAGCCAAAGATTCGCTAAGGACAGATTCGCAGGTAAAGTCTCTTCAACATTTAATCAAGTCCAGTAGGATAGTAATAGGTGTGATATCGGTCTAGAATATCCACCCTAAATCGCTCATGGGATGTAATTCAGTTGGCCAAATATTCACCATAGTCCACAGTAATTTCCATTTCAAATCGCTATATGCTGGGTTTTCATAACAGCTATTCCAAGCATTTTCGTTTTACTCATGGGTTGAAATTAAATTGACCAGGTTTACAAATGAATTATACAAGATTAGTTTGAAATTAATTCACCAAATTAAATCCACCAAAGAAACCGCAAAAATGTTCGTTTTATTCTGCATTATATTGAGACAAAAATATTTTACATTAAACAAGATTGTGTAGGCTACTAACAAAATATATTTTTTTAAATCATAGTTTTTATTCTCAGTAAGTTTCAAAGCAAAAGACAAAGCCTGAAAAAAATACGGTATGTGGTGTAAAGCACACCTTAAACGCCATAAAGTGATGCACTGGGCAAAAGAAATACTTTGCAACTTGTACCATAATACTAATATGAAATACGTTTCGTACAGGTTTAATTGCAAAATGAAACTAGCAAATTATCAACTGGTCACAAATGAATGTTTAATGAGAACAGCATTTCAAGTCTACTGGAACCATATAAATATATATATATATTTTTTTAAATCAATTTAGAACAATTTATGATAAGAATCTTGATTAATCGACTGCCGTCGATTTCATAGTTGTCTTATCGAAGTTGATGTGCAATGCTATGGCGCTTCCTTTCTGCAACTCGACATCATTATATTGCTAGTGTTACTTTAAAGGAACTGTTTTACCTGTATATTGTATGGGCACCGTGTGTGTGCGGTTGTATGTGTCTTACAAAGTTACATGTATCGTAATATGTATTATTTTGATTTTCACAGTTTAACAATATTATAGGAACTAAAGCATAATTGGTGGACTCAAAACACCCAAATAAAGTACCCAAACTTAATCTGTATTGGTACATCAATGCGTTCCAATCAACGATTCTTTTTATTCAAACGACATTTCACATAGAACTTTAAAATGAATTAGGATAAGATCACGTAAGACATTGCTATTTAAAAAACGAAACTCTGAAATAGGTACTGGGCCAACGTAGGCATTTTATTTGTTACATTGTAATGGTGACATATTAGTATTGTATTTTGGACAGCCCGAAATATAATATGTAGCCTATATAATTATTCTGATATCCAAGAGACAATTAAACGTAAATGATTTTACCAGTCTGTGTCCCTGTGGATGGTCTGTAACATTTATCAGGACCGTGGTTTTTCTTCTGGGGGCACTATAAAGATTCAAAGGGCCATTAATATTGCAGGAGGGTTATATACGATTGGCTGTGTGAATGGGGAAAAACACTCAACCTCTTTTCATGGACATGCTTAGCATAATTGACTGTCAACGTATATAAATATTCAGGATACAGAGCACTATTACACTAATCAGTTGGCTTGGAAAATACAGAAAATAACCATTGTGTAAAGGAAATAAAATAACGTGATTGGGACCATTATTTTTACCAGCTAACCATGGATGTATTTAGACTGAAATGGTATTATTGCCACTCCAAAACATATGTAAGAATCTGGGTGTATATAAATAGAAAATGTTCAGAAATATTCAAAGACAAATATAGACCAGCAAAATAAACAATCAAATATATTACTCTGCACTCATCTGCAATCATTTCGCCTCTCTAATGTTTAGGACTGCATCAGTAGGTAGAATGTATGCTTGTACACATTAAATTCATTGCAGTACAGAACACGATGTCCTTATGCATGTTAAACACAATACAAGAATATACCAGGTTTCATGTTAACGTTGGCATGACACAATTTTTGTTTTATTCCATGTCCTATCACACACACACACACACACAGCTGCACTGACACCATTCACAGTGGCCCGGCGGATCGGTCACCCTTACCAGAACCGCACCCCTCCAAAGAGGAAGAAGCCAAGAACGTCCTTCTCTCGGGTGCAGATCTGTGAGCTGGAGAAACGTTTCCACAGACAGAAGTACCTGGCCAGTGCTGAGAGAGCCGCTCTCGCTAAGACCCTTAAAATGACCGACGCACAGGTCAAGACCTGGTTCCAGAACCGCAGGACCAAATGGAGGTGAGACACTGGGCTTCGGAGAGAATGGGAAGGAAGAGAGTGAGATGTTTTCTGAGGAGGTTCTCTGAGGGGGTTCTCTGAGGAGGTTCTCTGAGGGAGTTCTCTGAGGGGGTTCTTTGAGGGGGTTCTCTGAGGAGGTTCTCTGAGGGGGTTCTCTGGAGCATTTCATCTGAATTTACTTTTGACTGTTCTACAGACGAGCACATGACCAGTTATCTGTTTCTAATGTTTTGAGTAAATCTTCACTGACCGAAATCTGTCCAAGATAGAGGTGTGTTAAGTTCCTAACTTAATCAATGTGAAGGCCAATAAGTCAGGTGTCCTCCAACAAACAGGTAAACTCCTGATAAAAAACCCTCAAATTGTGTGTTTGAAACCATGCCAGATCGTCCAATAATTCACCTAACAACAAAGAAATAAATAGGCTGGGCAGCACCTACTACTGGATCTACAATATCCAGGGTTTGCCCCTGACAGGAATGTCCAATAGTGAGAAATGTTATTAAGATATATCTTTAGATTGAAATATAAAAATCTTCCATTTGAAAGTACTTATTTTTGCTATGGTCTAAGTCCGATCATCTTTAATGATCAATGGTAAATTAGATTGCTCAAAAAGGTAACGTGTAATCATCACAGTATAACACCAAATCAATTAAACTTCAGGGATATCAATCTGTCCAGTTAGGAAGCATAAGTGATTTTGAATCAGTGTCAGCTGTTTTGGTACAAATGAACGTGACAACAAGGTGCACTGGAGTTTTGCCTCTCTAGTTGTGCATTTTGTACCCTTGTCACTACTGGTAGCATGAGGAGGTACATGCAGCCCATTCAGGTTGCACAGGCAGTCCAGCTCCTCCAGGATGGCACATCTATTTGTGCTGTCGCAAAGAAGGTTTGCTGTGTCTCCCAGTACAGTCTCAAGAGCATGGAAGAGATACCAGGAGACAGGCCATTACACGAGGAGAGCTGGACAAGCCCATAGAAGGGCATCAACCCAGCAGCAAGACTGGTATCTCCTCTTTTGGGGAAGGAGGAACAGGAGGAGCACTGCCAGAGACCTACAAAATAACCTCCAGTGGGCTACTGGTGTGCATGTTTCTGAAACAGACTCCATGATGGGGGCATGAGGGCCCGACGTCCTCTAGTGGGACCTGTTCTCACAGCCCAGCACATTCTCGTCAGAGATGAGACAGACGTGAAAGAGTCTGAAGACACTCTGCAGTACGTTATGCTGCCTGTAAAACCAATCATCTGTGGGGTGGGTCAGAGATAGTCTGGGGAAACATATCCTCAGAGGGTCGCACAGACCTCCACGTGCCAGCCAACAGTACCCCTACGGCTGTTGGGTACCAGGATGAAGAGTGTGTGGGTAGTTCCTGGTTGACGAAGGCATTGATGCCATTGACGGTTTTTGTTGTTTTATATTTTAACTTATTATCCTTCAACTCCACTAAAAATCAAATGACAGAATCAAATCAAACTTGATAAGAACGTTAAATTAAGTTTGATTTGATTTAGTCCTCTTTCCTTTCAACATATCAAAATACATATATGTTTTGACCAACAAGCACTAAAGTCAGTGGCAAAAAAAATACCTATACATCTTTTTCAATGTTGATATTCATTGATTACCTAAGCATATTCCTTTGTTGACAAGTTGACAGCTTATAGTTTGGATTCACAATCCCCAAATAAATAAAAAAAAGCGAATTATTAATATTATGCCAGCGGGTCCGCTAACAGTATCAAAGCACTAGATTCATCTTTAAATATTGATAGTTGGCGGTATTTCATTTATTCACCCTTTTATATGAGAAACACATCACTTTTGAGGTTACTTTTCATATGAAATCTTAGAGTGTGTATATTTAAGATAGAAGGCCTGTGGGAATCTTTGTAGTTAGGTAGCCTACTATTAATTAAGCAATGGCACAAGCGGGTGTGGTATAGGGCCAAAATAACATGGCTGAGGGTTGATCTTAGGCACGACAGATGATAGAGTGCCTGGGACACTGCACTTAATTGTGGTATATTGGCAATAAATCACAAACCCCTCAATGTGCGTTTTTGCTTTTATCAATTGCTTACAGAAGAAACTTTGGATGTCATACCTATGGTAAATTGTCTCATATAAACAGGATGATTTGAATACTAAATGACGATTGGCCAATAGCCACAGTATATGTAAGCAATAAGGCACAAGAGGGTTTGGTATATGGCCAATATAACACGGTAAAGAGCTGTTCTTGATCAGTGCCTGGACACAGCTCTTAGCCATGTTATATTGCCAATATATTACAAAATGGCTGTGATGTCAAATCCGTTGTATATGTTCTCATATATCATGGCTATTAGCCAATCAGCAGTGAAAATTCTAACTACCCAGTCAGTAAGAGACTGTATACCATGTGTGTAACATAACTGACGTGTCAGCATCTGCTCAGGTCTGCCTCTTATCACCCCCTCATGACCTATTGTTTGCTGGTACCACCATTTTCAGCATTCAGGATTTGAACCTGGATAAAAACTTCTACAAAGGTCAATAGTACTCAAATAATAAAAGTGGTACTAATGTCTCATATAATTTTATGATTTTGAGTACAGTTATTGGGTAAATACTTTATTTATTTAGGCTCTGCTAATACACCCCTTAAACAGTAAATGTTTGCACATTTTATACTTACTGTGTCATTTTTGCTTTTTACCTATTACCACTTTACAACTGTGTGTCTTGTCATGCACCATAGCACCAAACTCAATTTCTTGTATGGGTAAACCAACTTGGTAATAAAGCTAAGTTTGTTTGGTTGGTTATTTGGTTATTGAGTACATCAAACTTTAAATGTATTTTACGCTTGTCATGTCCTGGCTGGGGCCCAAAGCCTTCTCTATGCCTTAGGGCTCACTCACAGTCAGGACATGACAACGCTCATATAAAATGTGTCAATTTCTACAATTTAATGATCACTTAATAAATTATTCTTTTTTTATTATTGTCTTAACATTGTGAAGCAGTACTGTGTTTTTAAGGGGAAATAGTAGATTTCTAAAATAGTAGTGAGCAGTAATAGTAATGCATGTCTTGTCTTGTCATATTATAACTTAAAAAAAAGATCAGTTAAAAGGATGGTCATTTTATATTTTTATTATGATTACTGTAATACTTTGAGTTGAGTTACACAAAAAATGTATTAGCTCAACAGTGTATAAAATAATATGTGCTGAATTTCAGACAGCATTGATCACTACCACTATTTAGTTTTTATGTAATCACAACTGCACTCAAAGAAAGCGCAAGCAAAGACATTTGGTTGCGCTATTAGATGAAGCAGTGACAAACATTTATTGTTGTAAATACAAAAATGTCATATTGTTGGGCAATTAAGGGTTATTTAGATTACTAATCTAGAAATCAGACCCTGTTTTTCCTTGGAATTTGGTTGTGCATTAGATGGATGTTGAATGAAAGTTGTAAGAAAAGGAGAATTAAAAAAACCTAATAAAATGGTTAAATTTCATTGATCAACGTCACAACCCAATATTACCCCCATATCCAAATTGTGGGATGTCAAAGGTATTCAACTCTAGGGCCATATGCGGGATTTAACCAAATCTCATTGTCAAAATGTCCTTAATTTGTCTGTCCATAGCTTTTGGAATTGTCATATTTAATGCAATTATCATTTCTACATAAGTTTGTTCTCAGCCATCTTACATTACATTCCAAAGATCCCCTATCTTCCTTCTTGAACATTGTTCCACTCAGCTCTAAAGAATCCCATTATATTGGATACCTTACACAATACATACATTATGTATTGTCATAGTATCATAAGTGTTTGGCTAAAAGAGGTTGTGACATATAGAAAATATAGCTTCGCTGTGTTGTGTATAAAAGGTTCAGATTTAATAGCTTATGCAATATTAAGTGGATCACTTATACACCCACACTACACACATATATTGCAATGCATTATTCTAGCTGTTACTCTAGTAGTAATTGCTCTAGCACTCTGATATGTGAGATAGATCTGCTGATTAGGATGTAGCCTGGAGCTATTGGCCTACCATTTGACATGTCAAACACAAAGAAGCCTGTAGCGTATGTGACATATATATCTGTATATCTATTTCTATTCCATGACCAACATTGAATATCAACAACATTTCCTAACCCTCTAGACGATCATTGAACTATGAAAGTAGTTGTATCTGACCTATGGCAGCATATATCAGCCAAGCAGGCTGTCTCCTCAACGTAGGTCTACACACTGTCAATAACATAAGATCCGGCTCATCCCAAATTTTTCTCTTTAGAATAAATGAAATAGTGAAAACTGTGGTGACAAATCGATCTTGGCATCCCCTAAATTATCCTAGCCAATTGCAGCTGGAAAATGTAAATGATCCCACGTTTGCAAATGTCACTTACAACAACCATACGATTGGTTACCTTGTTTAGTGCAAATATAGAAAATCATAGGTTCTGTTTCAATTAGCAAGAGTTGCTTTTTAGTCCAGTCATGTGGAACTATGATCTCTCTGGGCAAAATGGGTTTTCTCTTTGGTTGACCTTGTAACACCGGCTAGTGTCCTCTTTGGTTTTCCTTGCATGTGCCATAATGGCTAATATCAGAGTGATGTCTCCTGCTGTACTGGGTCAACCATGTAACGGCTGACAGGTGGCCCTCTGTCCCTTTTTTAATGTCTCCGAGGCCTCTAACAGGACACCTATAAGGGAGTCCTGTCCTTTATTTCTGCCTGTCTCTATCTTCTCCTTACTCTCCCTGTATTCATTGCCAGGCGACAGACGGCTGAAGAGAGAGAGGCGGAACGTCAGCAGGCCAATCGGCTGATGATCCAACTGCAGCACGATGCCTTCCAGAAGTCCCTGAGCGACTCAGTTCCGTCTGACCCGCTCTGCATTCACAACTCGTCCCTGTTTGCCCTGCAGAACCTGCAGCCATGGGCTTCTGAGGAAGCCGGGAAGATGGGAGGTGTGACCGCTCTAGTCTGACTGGGATAGGGTGAGGCCCTCTGGACGTTACGCACTGACTGGCCGATTGCTTACTGACCACTATTTAAGCAATTGCACAAAAATGATTGTTGAGCAAAGTGAAATTAATGATTGATTATTGTACATTCAGAACTTAGCCAAATAGTGTCTGAGGGAGTAGCGTCCGGCCCTGTTCTGGACATGCGGAATGTTTGCTGGGCCCTTGTGTCAGATACATCCTGGGTGAGATGACCTGTGGCAATGTACTAGACACACATCACTGGGCAAGCCCTATAATCCCAAACTGACATGTTGACTGACAGCACAGATTGGCACATTTCTTCCTTCCACGCCCCATCTGTTCCTACACCGCTATTTACACTGTTAGCTCTGGGACCCTCAATCTCCAAAGTGGCCAAAATTGACCAAAAAACGAATGTGCAACAGAGATAGAGAATACAGTAATATGTTGAGAATATATAAATCATTGTTGTTGCATGTAATCAATCTCATCATCCTGGCCTTTTCCATCTTTAATTAATCTGTTTCCCAGCTGCTTAGAAGAAGGATCCTTGTGTTGGGCTTAGGTAATACCGATCCTAGAAAGCACTAAAGCCATTACTTCTGATCTATAATCACTTCAAAAGGTAGATTAGGGCAATATACAGTTATTACACCTCAATAAAAAGGGAAACTATAAAAGCAACATCCAATAAGTGAGCTTTTCTAGGATTGACTGCCCATGGTTCTTTAGGGTAGGTATTTAATTTTGTGTGGACATCCCAAACCAGATAACTGCTACCACCTTATTAAACAGGATCCACCTGGAACACTACGAAGACATATACTTTGTTCCTGACAATTCATTGAAAGATAATACACAGCTTAAGGGCTTTAATAATAATAATAACAGTTGGCCAAAAGCAATCTAGTAAACCAGGAAGCTACTATAGAAGCTAGCTCAAAACTGCTGTTTTACACCTTCCTGGCTGGACTCATTCACCGGAAAGAGAATTGCATGAGGGTAGCATATCAGAGAGGTGGAGGGTCTGCTTGCGTCTGTAAAAATGTGGTGTAACGAACTGCTTGTGTGAAACATCAGAGAATATTTGAGGCAGTGTGAATGAGGGATGTATACAGGATGCCTCCCTATGTAAGATACTTTGTATTTGATAAATATGTAAATAACTAAACAAAACCTAATAATAAAAAATGTAAAATAGTTTTTGCTTCGAGTACCTCTTTATTTTCCTGCACATAGGAAACATTTAGAATAACCTTGATGGCTGATTGTAACATGCCAAGAACAAACAAATACAATGCAAAACTAAGACACATCAGAGATCTATATCACAAAAAATGTCTCCCACGCACCAACACGGCGTCCGGGGCAGATTTCTGCTTACGACAGATCTTGGGCACTTACAGGGGGTGAGAGGAGATCCACAGAGACCATAAAAAGGCTCTCCCCATTAAAGCACCAGTAGCTGAGTGCTGTTGATTCACATTCAGCTGACCCAAGGGGAGAAGGATAGGTTTGAGTGTTGGGTCCATTAGGAATGTGGTAAAAAGAAGTGACATTACATATCTCAGAAACCCCATATACTGCTCCGGAATCACCAAAAGCTCCTTTTATAGTGGGCCTATTCATATCCATACAAACGAGAGCTGAGCTGACATGGTGAGACAAGAACCCTCTTCCTGATCTCCTTAGCAACCTAGTCAGCTAGGTTGTTAGGAAGAGCAGCCAATAATAAATCTTTCCGGCTCAGGCTAATTCATACAGGATGTCTACTGACCTCCTGGACCCACTCCTGGTCTGGGGGGAGGATACGATGAAATCAACTCTCCGGGAAAAAACAATGTGTTCACTTATACACCAGCCCCCTCTGCAGGCCAGATTCTATACTCTCTACCGATTAGCCCTAGTTTCACAGTAATGCGATGCAAAATGGGTCAAGCTAGGAGCAAAAGCATACCTATATCCCACGAGTATATAGCTCTGAAAGGTTTCCTTTCCAAAATAAATTGATATGGAATGTTTTGAGTGAGGGTTTTCAGTTCAATTTAGGAGACCACGCCGAAAACATTAATGGAAAGAAAAAGTTAAGTGGTCACAATTCTTTCCAGAGCTTTATATTTCCAATACTGATAAGAAACCTTGGTCCCTATCAATTACAAGCATAGTTATAACCTTATGTATGTACGTAAGTATATAAATATAAGTCACCCTCAACACCTCAGGTGAATGTGCTTTAATAAACAAGCTACATTCATCCACTACCACATTAAGAAACGTGCAGTGAATACAGCTTTGATCACTTCCACTGCTGTAAATGGTTTCATAGGCCATCTCATTGTTCCATGGGTAAGGTGTAGCATTTGGCTGGAGTAATGAGTAACCAGGCAAAGTAAGGAAATAAAAGTATGGGGTTAAGATACAACCAAACCCCCCTTTTAAATTTGAGTCCTTTTGGAAAAAGCAATCTGCAATTATTCACATAGAAAATGGCAAGTGTTAGGTAAATGCATAAGGCAACAATTAGTCTGGTAAGCTGCTGAAAACGAAATTACCTGCAGCAGTCAGATATGAAACTAACAAAAAATACGGTAAAACGCAAGAATTTAGATCGTTTAAAGAGACGTACTATAATGCGTCCCCCATGTATTCAAAAAAACTTCATGGCAACTGAAAACAGCAACTCTACAAATTATGCACACGATCATATTACAGATCCAGCTCATAACTGTAGTTTAGAGTATTCAACACTAATGCACTTACCAATGTTAAACTAGGAAAATAAATTGGCACCAGAAGAGTTCCTCCAACATCGAAACATTTTAACTCAGGGCAAAAAGCCTGGGTTATCTGCCTTTAAGTGTTTAGCCATGTTGAATGCAATGTTACAATTTTTATGCCTCGTCTTCAGTATTGGCTCCACGTATTACCAAATTTTTTAAATGAAAACAGAAGAACTGCCATGTGGACAAATCACACTATACAAACAAAACATGTCATGCCTTATTCACACACCACACAAGTCTTAATTCATCCCAGAACATTTATTGTGGATCACAATATTCCAGCACATTCCTGCTCAAAAAGCAACTGCTACATAAAACAAATATTCAAAACCAAAAACTGCGGCCACAAAGCAGACCTAGGCACAACAGGATTACTTAATTGTCGCAGGACACATTAGCTGCTCTCGGTATAGCATAATATAAAACCATGAGTATGACAAACTTCAGTTAAAGACATTAAGACGATGGTTGGCCTAATGCAGCAGATATTCTGGAAGGGGAAGGACGGACAGGAGCTTCCACACACACCTGACAACCTCAACTGCTTATGGAGAACTCGGAACGATCAATTTACTACATCCACCACTTACAAAAATAAATCACAACTACCCCCTGAAAACAAGCCAAAGTACAAGAGGGATTTTGAATGCCAAATGACTGGACTTCAAAGGCTATGTACAACACATTAGCAAGAATATCATTTACACATTTACAAAATGCAGAGCTTTAAGTGGCTTTTACGGTCCATCTACATGTAGGCTGGAATAACACCAACCCTGCGGTGTTCAGGGGGTGGTGTGTAGGTTCAGGGGGTGGGGGCTCAGTTGGATCAGTCCCAGTATTATCAGTCAGGCCAAACACAACCGCAATTAAGAGAAACACCAAGCAGTCAATCATATGTGGAAGAGTAGGTAAAAGGTGTGGGGTTAGCAAATAAAAAGGTTTTAAGAAAGTTATTTGCCCTCTTCCACAGTTTGTCGCCACTTCCACAGTTCTGCTACAGTCTGAAAAAGACAATTGGAACATTATCTAAAGCATAAACATTCAAATAAAAACATAACTGGCAAGAGCTCAGAACTTCAAGGTATGTGCGTTTCATTCAGGTTGATTCCATAACTGCACTACTGTTCCAGAAGACCGCATTAAAACATCTTCCCTGAGCACCATTAACACACCTTAGCATCCGTGACCCTGTAGCTGTTCTTCACAAAGCTCTCAAACTTGGCCTGTAGTCTAGGAAGGTTCACCCCCTGGAAAGGAAGAAACCATATTACTAAAGGTATTAACTAAATACTTTTAAATTGAACCATTTTTGGCAGTCAGTTTATCAGCAAATCCAACCGCAGGTGTCTGGTGGTCAAGGCATATAACAATGCACCAACCTTTCCTATAGTCGCCAGCAACTTGGCCTTCATCTCTGGGATCGTTGGGACCGGTTTTGGAGTCTGGGGGGTTTTAGGGGACTGGCCATTCTTTTCACCCTTGTTAGGAGTCTTTGCCTATTACAAACAAAACCATTATAAAGTGACTGACATTAACTTCGACACAGAAATGGGACCAATAGCATCGGCACACCAACAATCCGAAAGGGAAGTGGCCATCAGTCTATCGTTAAGCAGTGTTGAAATGCTTCAGTAAACAATCAAGTCAACAAATGGCATAATGGATTAGATACCACATTGAAGACCCAACACTGGTAAAGGGACTGACCTGCTTGATGGACGGTGTGGCGATTTTAGCCCCCTTTCCATTTGGCGTAGCAGCTTGGGGTTTGGACGGAGTCTTTTTAACCTGAATGAAAACAGTTTGTCATGTCTCAGCCGCCAGAACAGGACAAGCAGAACATAACTTAAAATGCCAATCAGCTACCGGCAAATACATCCACTCACTTTAACAGGGGTAACTTCAACCTCACTCTCCTCGTCCTCATCATCATCGTCGTCTTCATCATCATCATCATCATCCCTAAAAGGTCACATTACAAGTCAGTCATCACACCTCAAAGGTCAAATTACAAGTCAACCCAGAATCTCAAAATGGAGCAACAGTTTAGCGAGAAATGTACAATAAACACACATACTCATCATCCTCATCCACCTCCATCTTTCTCTTCTTCTGCAAAAAGAGACAGGGAAGAAATCAGCCAGGGTCATGATGGATAGAAAAACCAGACCACATTTCAGTATGGCCAAGCAGAGTGGCCATATACAGTCTCAGTCTTTTGGTAAGCAGTGTTGAAAAAGCCTCAGCACAGTATCAGCTCAACAAATATCATCCCTGACGAGGCCATGCGTAGCCAGCCAGCATCCGCGTGCTAGTCCAGAGCCTGTATAGAGGACTAACCTGAGATTTAAGGGCAGGAGCAGATGCGGGCCTTTTCTTGGAGGTTTGTAACTCTTCTTCCTCATCCTCCTCATCTTCATTCTCATCAAAAGACTGGTCACCTCCCATCACTGGTGAAAACAGATTGGTTAAAGTATAAAACCACTACTAAACCTCCGGAAGGGGAGTGGCCATCTTCCGTCTCAGTCTTTTGGTAAGCAGTGTTGAAAATGCTTCAGTAAACCATCAGGTCAACATATGTCATCACTGGCGACAGATGCGGTCATACTAACAAACACACAAGTCATGTCACACTTACAGACGAGGTGCTGGCCGCTAATGTGGATAGGACCTGAACCCGCCTTGAGACGGAACACTGCGGGGGGTGTGATCGCAAAACCACCAAGACATACCTGCAACATAATGACCATATAAATTTAGCATGAGTTTGTGCTACCAGGCCAACCCATTAAAGGATGGCACAGGAGTATGGATGGTACTCGGTGACTGTCTACTTACACTAGGCAGGGAGGAGGGTTTAAGCGAAGCCAGCACAGCTTTAACTTGCTGACCCTCTGTGTCCTGTCCCTCCACCTCCACAATGTGCAGTTCATCCTTGGTGCTTTGATCCACACACACCTAAAACAAACCCCAAGAGACAGATTTCAGATTAACCACAACACTTGAGGTAAAGTCCCAATCAGCATTCCATACAATCAGAAACTCACCATCCTCAAGTCCAGTTGGTGTTCAAAGTCATCTTCTTCTGGGTTGAAGACAATTTCCTTCCCAGACTTTAGCTCACATCCTGATTGAAAAGAAAAAAGGGCACAATGAGCCAATACACTGACAGCCACGGAAGGAAAGGGGGCAGATTACAAAATGAATAAACTAGCCAAAGGACCCAATCCACAAACGTTTCGTCGATTTTCACAGGCAT
Source organism: Novumbra hubbsi (assembly GCA_016801125.1). Lineage (NCBI taxonomy): Eukaryota > Metazoa > Chordata > Actinopteri > Esociformes > Umbridae > Novumbra > Novumbra hubbsi. Next base: position 44,908 of record JACXGK010000753.1, read on the forward strand.
TAAGACAACACACATTTAAATATAGGGGCAGGCCAAACTAAATGCTAAACCAATGACAGTGGGGCATGCAGGTCGGGGTCTTCAGTGTGTGTCGGCATGGCAGAGCACATCATTGATTAGCAAGTATTAATCGTTGTTTAAAGCGGATGCGCACAGCCCGGTCGGTCAAACTTGCGTGATAACCCGCCAGAAGTTCACGATTTCAGTCCATAGGTTCAAGTTTCATTTAAGAGGCCAACACGTGGGTAACTAAACGCACGTGGATAAAGATCTGTATAACCTTTTTTTGCAAGAACATACTAAACATTGCGGATTGAAATTACAAATTAAATGTACTATATAGCTGCTATAATATCAATAAATAAGACATTTGCATGCGGTAGGTACGACGAAAACTAACGTTTGCGTTATTTCAATCACTAAGTCCTAGTTAACAAGTGTCCTTTTATAAAAGGTCACTTATATGAAACGTTATTGATTTAGACACATCAAGAAACCAAGTGTGTGCACATTTGGTGTGCGGCACGGCATACCAAATGTGCAGTGTCGCAAAAGCTGAGGCCCTGTGCGCCATCTTTAAAGCAAAGCACGTGTTCAGCAATAGGACACGTGGAGGGCTTCCAGTTACCTACAACTACAGTACTACCTAGCTCGCGTGTGGTTCCGTCTTTAACGGTATTAAACTGTAGTAAGAGGTATTCCCATAAAATACGGCCAAGCAACTACAATAAATTAAATACCCAAGATGCTTCAAGAATCACCGATTTCATATCACGTTGTTAGCTAGCATCTTATACAAAGTTGGCTGAAGCAAACGATGTAACAACTGGGTAATTGAGAATACGTCTTTTACACACGTACGAATTTATTAGTATTTAGACAAATTAAGTTAATATAATCGACACTAGTATGGCGAAACAAAATCTCCAGTTTATGGTAACTGGCTAGCTAATGGTGCTAACGCTAGCTAGTCGTACCTGGTGAGGCTCTAGTTGATGATATTTTTAAACAGATACTGTTTCTAGCTTGTTGACATTACTATTAGATTTAATTTACACTAAAAACATCAATTATTGTTAAGATTCTCCAAATAGTGTATCTCACCATATAGAAAGGTCTGTGGCCCCATTTGTTCTTCGTCCATTCCGTTCATCTTCTCTGCAAACTGAGGTTCTTACTGATGACGAAGAATTGAGAGGTTTCTCTGTACTTAGGCACTAACCAGAGTCAATGACCACACCCCCTTTCTAGAATGCGGGGAATGGTTTTAGAGAAGTCCCACCCCCTTTATCCTCGTTTTATATCTTGTTTTCTTTCTGTCAGATTCATCAAATCGAAAACATAACATAGATATATTTTTGTGAATGTTTTTCTAGTCTATTAATTTATCGTATTTTAATAGTTGTAAACCGGGTGGTTGGAATCATGATAAAAGTCATGGTATTTTATACAGTACCACAGGGATGGACAGTTTTTATGATACATGATATCATTATATGATACTTAATTTAAAAAACATATTTCGAATACAAAATAGTATTTAGTAATTTGTATGTAATGGGGTTGACTAAAATGGCTTTGTATTTTGTAGTATAAAAATACTGTAAAATAAATTTGTGACAAGTCTATTATGACATCATAAGATCGTGTGTCTGATTGGTGCCTACATAGTAATTTGCCCACACTTATTGAGATCAAAAGAGAAAGTTGAACCATATCCGAAGAAGGTCAAGGTAAGCAAAATGTAGGTTGCCAGCTATCCATCGATTTTCACCACAAATTGTTGCAATTTTTACCAGGTCATGTTAAGTGCTGGTTTGTTTTAGTAGCCTAGGCTAAATCGTTTACCAATTCACCAATGTTTTAGCGAACTATTTGACCCGCCAGCAGCCCTCTCAGTTAAGGTTAGCTTGCTACTTTCATCCTTTGTTAAGTTTTGGTCGGTTGTGCATAAAAAAAACATATAATTAAAAGGTTTAAGTTTTGTTCAACATGACATTATAGATGGCCCGGATGCCAACTGGCCAATGAGAAGCATAGAATAGACCAGGGCAAGATTGACAAAAACCTGTGTGGAACAGTGTTAAGATAGGGCTTTCGGTGTGCAAAAACAGGGTACCGCAAACATTTTAAAAATAGGTGCCACATGCATTGTACATTCACTGGCATGCACACAGATTAAACATTGTTTTGGTTCATGTGGTCAGCAACATTGAAGCAGCAGAACTTTTGGAAACCGTACAAATGTTGTAGAACTTCTCCAACTCGATGGTCCATGATCTGTTCATTAAGTAACAGTTAGAAATTGAAACAAACTGCGCAGCCAGTCAAACCTAAGAACTTATCCAACACAAGATGGGCATGGCGATATGGAACATTGGTGGCTATCTGTAAATCACTGCCTGCAATACAGGCAACACTTTCTGGATAGCATGTCTCAATCAAATGCAGGGACGACAACTAAGGCCAGAGCTGTGAGTGGATTTAATGACGACCTGTATTCTTGCCGGAGTGGGACAACCGATAGGAGACATGCACAGCCTTAGGGGTTTAAAGTTGTGAGATTTTCATGGTATTATAACCGTCTCAAAACATCATGGTCTCCTAGTATTATGGTGTTGGTGTCACGGTGTTGTAGTGAGGCGGAACCATACGCAGACATATTTCCAAACAAAAGGTGTATTTAATCCCAAAACAAACAAACAAACTCTACACGGACTGTAAACGTAAAATGAAAGGACTAACTAACATAAAAC
>JACXGK010000753.1:47763-91374 GCA_016801125.1 Novumbra hubbsi
CGTGAGCTGTTGAGACAAGCACAAACAATAAACCACACCGGGTGTGGCTAGAAATGAACCTAAGTAGGCTCCCCAATCAGAGTCAACTGAATGCAGCTGCTCTGACTGGGGAGCCCACAATGGCATGAAGAGGGCTAGAGGCCTCACAAAAAGTCTTGCCCTGAAATGGCCAGGGGCTCGCAGCCAGGGCATGACAGTTGGCCTATTGCTATTAGTATTACCAATTAAATTGTTAATGTATTAAATATGTTTGATAAACAACAGTTAATACATTGTTACTTACTTCACTGAGAACCGATTACTATAAACAGAGTGGCTGCAGAGACATCTAGGGGATAGTTATTAAATTACAATTGAAAGAAATATGGCGGTGAGTTCTGCAAACTGAAAGATGACGTTGGAGTTGTGTGTGGCCACGCAGTCATGCATGAACAGGGACCATTGGAAGGGAGTACGCAGCCCTAGGGGCTCCAAGTCTCAGAAACGGTGAGGTTGCCCATTTCAACACCTGGGGTCTGCTTTTCAGGAAGTCCAGGATCCAATTGCACAGGGAGGAGTTAAGTCATAGGGTCCTGAGCTTTGGAACAAGCTTATCAGGCACTATAATATTGAATTCTGAGCTGTCGTCCACGAACAGCATCCAACATAAATGTGTTGCCTTTTTCCAGGTGGGAGAGGGCGGTGTGTGTAGTCAGAGCAATGGAAGGGTCTAAGGGAGGGAAGAGCAGATGTGGGTTCTGACCAACCGCTCAAAGCACTTCATGATAATGGACGTCAGTGCTACAGGGTGGTTGTCATTCAGGCAGGTGAGGGAAGGTTTCTTAGGTACAGGGACAATGGTGGTCTGTTTGAAACAGGTGGGGACTGCAGACAAAGTCAGGGAGAGGTTGAATATAACCTCAGCTAGATGGTCGACACACCTCCTGAGGACACGGCCTGGAATGCCATCTGGCCCTGGTGACTTCCATCGGTTCACTTTTTGGAAAGCTCTTCTCATGTCGGCCGTGACAAGGGATAGAGTGCAGTTGCCCTGGTCCTCAGCAAGCCTTCCAGAAGGAATAGTGAAGAATCATTCAGGAAGGATGAGAGAGCAATTGTCTATGGCCACCAGCTGTGTTTTAAGGGTGATGTGCAGTGCCATTTCTCCTCCAAACATTGTGTGTATTATGGCATCCAAACAGTTCAATTTGGCTCTCATCTGACCAGATTACATTCTCCCAGTATTTCACTGGCTTTTCAAAATGTTTTGCAACAAAAATTAAACAAGTTTCAATATGCTTTTTTCCAGCAATGGAGTCTTGCTTGGTGAGTGTACATACAGGCCATGACGATGGAGTGCATTACTTACTATTTTCTTTGAAACAACAGTACCTGCTAATTCCAGGTCTTTTTGAAGCTCTCCGCAAGTGGTCCTTGGCTCTTGGACAACTCTTCTGATTATTCTTTTCACTCTGTCAGAAATCTTGCAAGGAGCACCTGGTCGAGGCAAATTTATGGTGAAGTCTTTCGACTTCCATATTATGGCCCCAACAGTGCTCACTGGAACATTCAGAAGCTTAGAAATGTGCCTGTAACCAATGCAATCGTTAAGTTTTGCAATAATTAGGTTGCGAAAGTTTTGAGACAGCTCTTTGCTTTTACCCATCATGAGATGTGTTTTGTGTGACACCTTGGCAATGAGACCTTTTTGTAGGCCATCAGTTGGGACTGAACCAGTTGATATTAATTTCCACTGACAAAGGGGCTGGATTGCTTTTTAATTACTGATATACTATATATTTGTTGTCATGGCCTTCCATGCCTTTTTTCACCTCCCTATCTTCATGTGTTCAATACTTTTTCCCTGTGTCATTTCACATTATTACACAACTTAATTTCGGAACTTATTCTTTTTGTTTTTTTTGTATGTATGGATAACTTGGGTTGTTACCAACATCTGGTGAAAATTTCATGTCAATAGCACCTTTGGAAGTATATTTACTGAGAAAAATTGTGATGTTTTCAATATTTATTTCACCTGCTGTAAGTATTCAAAGCCTTTGATCAATACTTTGTTCAAGCACCTTTGGCAGCAATTACAGCCTCAATTATTTTTGAGTATGATGCTACAAGCTTGGCACACCTATTTTTGGGCAGTTTCACCTATTCTTTTTTGCTTCCGTCGTTTGCTTCAGTGGCTTCCGTCTGGCCACTCAACCAGTGCTAGAGTGCAGCAGAGATGGTTTTCCTTCTTGAAGGTTCTCCTCTCTTCACAGAGCAACTCTGGAGCATTGTCAGAGTGCCTTTCTCCCCTGATCGCTCAGTTTGGCCGGGCTGACAATTCTAGGAAGAGTCCTGGTGATTCCATACTTCTTCCATTTTCAGAGGATGGAGGCTACTGTGCTCATTGGGATGCTGCAGAAATCTTTCTGTACCCGATCTGCTCCTCAATACAATCCTGTCTCGGAGGTCTACAGACAATTCCTTGGACCTCATGGCTTAGATTGTGCTCTGACATCCACTGTCAACTGTGGGACCTAATATATACAGGTGTGTGCTTTTCCAAATCATGTCCAATCAACTAACCACAGGTGCATTCCAATCAAGTTTTAGAAACATCTCAAGGATCATTGGAAACAGGAGGCACCTGAGCTCTATTTTGAGTGTCATGGCAAAGGCTGTTTTTCGTTTTTTTTTTGATAAATGTAACTTTTCACATTATATGTGGTATTTTGTGTAGAACTTTGAGGGGGACAAAATCATTTAATCTATTTTGGAATATGGCTAAAATATTAAGTGAAGCGCTGTAAATACCGGATGCACTCTTTAGGGGAGAGAAGGGTATATTATCACACTTCACACTATGTAACATTTACAGGGAACAATACATCACAATACATCACAATGGTATAAATGTCATAAAACAATAAAACAAGGAAGTCTTTGGCACATATCATGCTGTCTGACTTACAACTTCTTCTCTGTTAACCTTTTGACAATACAGAGTCAGAGTACGGTAATTTATATCAATCTCTTGCTGACCCCTGATTGGTTTGTTTTACAACTTCATCTGCCTCACTACCTTTAACATATAAGGTGGTGTGCTGCCGCTATCTGTCTTTCTTTTATTATTTCTATCAATCTTTCTTTCTTTATCTTTCCTTCTGTCCTTCCTTTCTTCTTTCCTTCAAAAACACATTTCCTCAATACAATTACACAAAATTCATGACACCGTATGAAGTAGTGTGTATGTGTGTGTGTGTGGAAATTCTGTCTCATACAATAGGCAAGTAGTGTGTTGGTAGACACACACACTCCAGAGCCTGGCTTGTGTCGCAAGGTCTGAACATTTTCAACAAAAAGATATGATTAAAAACAAAGGCAGGGAGCTTAAAGAAACTAATTTAGGAATGAATTATCAATATCATAACACACACGGAGACGAGACACACAGGGGCTTAAATACCCAGCTAACTGGGCGCTGGTGCGAAGGATTAGGGAAGGGTGCATTCCCAGGACATGGGGAAAGAGGACAAACATACACGATGGCCACTAGAAGGACGGCTACGGCTACGGTGCTGCGCGACCGGCGGGGGGGCCCCATCCCCTATCCCCTGGACGGAGACGTGACACCCACTTCATCTTAGGATAAGCATATGCCTCTCTGCTCTTATTCTGAAACACATCAAAACATATTGAAATGTTATTTTAAGGGTTTGTGGGGAAGTTAGTATAGCAAGTTATAAATGCAATGGTCTAGCTGATAACAAAAAAAGAACTATATTGACATGGCTAAATGTTCTGATGAATAAAAGTTGGAGAAGGAATGGAAAGGACACATATTTTAGTCATGGCCAAAAGAACTTAAGAGGGGTTATGATACTAGTAAATAATTATGTAAACCTTAATGAAATACTGCTTTTTTGCTTAACTTGGATCTGGGTGATCAACTTATATGGCTAGTTAAATGCTCCTAACAAAGATAATCCACATTTCTTTACTGAAATATTTACCTACATCGTGAATGAAATTATAATTTTATTATAGTGGTGAATATAACACAGCTTTCTCAAGCCAGATGTCTGGACTATTTCCTGGTTCCTTTTTCACTTTTACCAAAAGTTAAAAAACTATTAATAAGAGAGAATGTGCTCTGATCTTCATTTAATTGGCATGTATATCACAATAACAGAATACCCAAGAGGACAAGGCTACTGGAAGTTCCAGAAAAACCTACTGAGGGACCAGTTTTTTCTAAGACAAGAGAATTTATTACCAACTTCTTCCAGGATAATTCTGTTTCTGCAGATCCGCATGTGGTCATGCTACACTCAACAATAAACAAAAAGGTACATGGCAAAAGTGACTAGAATTAGGAATTAGAGCGGACATGGACAAACTAAAAACATGGTTAGTTAGCACAGAACACAGTAAAATAGAGTTACAATACAGGTTATAAGAGCTGATCATTCAAAAAAGATCAAAAACCAAAAAATCTTTTATTAAAAACAAGGCATTTTGGATAGAGAAAAGTGAAAAGTGAGAAAAGTATATAATTATTATTTATATAAAATCAACTCTTTTGATACAGTTGCAAACAAAAAAGCAACCTCCGGCAAATTAAGGGGGTTTTCGCTTTAGCAGTAATGAATAAATTACAATACTTTTGTTTATGAAAAAATCATCACCATTAGAAAATAAATAACTAACTCATATAGGCCAAGTCTTTAGCATCTCACCTGTCCTGAGAATGCATAAAACACCCCTGACTGTCATGCCCTGGCTGCGAGCCCCTGGCCATTTCAGGGCAAGACTATTTTGAGGCCTCTAGCCCTCTTCATGCCATTGTGGGCTCCCCAGTCAGAGCAGCTGCATTCAGTTGACTCTGATTGGGGAGCCTACTTAGGTTCGTTTTCCAGCCACACCCGGTGTGGTTTATTGTTTGTGTTTGATGTCGCAACAGCTCACGGTTTGTCCTTTGTTTAACTCCCATTTAAGACAAACTGTCACGGTGTTGTAGTGCGGCGGAACCAAAAGCGGACATTTTGTAAAGTAAAGGTGATTTAATCCAAAACACGTAAAATACCAACTACACGAACTAACAACGTAAATGAAAGGGGCTAACAAACATGAAACGATGTACAAAGAAACATGTAGAGTATTCACATGAATTGGAAATAAAACAGAGACAAACCGTGAACTGTTGAGACAAGCACAAACAATACCGTGACAGAATAAACCACCCCGGGTGTGGTGACAAACTAACCTAAGTAGGCTCCCCAATCAGAGTCAACTGAATGCAGCTGCTCTGACTGGGGAGCCCACAGCGGCATAAAGAGGGCTAGAGGCCTCACAAATAGTCTTTCCTTAAAATGGCCAGGGGCTCGCAGCCAGGGCATGACACTGACCTAGTTTTAGTGGGGACTCATTTTTTTATCCTGTATCCCTCAACATGTTCACTAAATACGTAACGAGTTCTAAACCCACAAATCGACAAGAGCCTGTGCTAGGTCAGCCAATGTTGAACATAAATAAAAAAATTGCTTCCTGTTCTCTGGAAGTGTTCCAAACAAACTAATAATAGCCGAAATAAAGGCTATACTGAAAAAATCTAATATATAAAATATTTAAAATATTAAAAAAATGTAAGCTAAAATTAAATCCCCATTTCATTCAGAAATCTTAGAAAAATCTGTTCCCCAACAACTAAATGTCTTTCTGATGACAAATAACATTTGTAAAATGCTTGTAAGGGGCCGGGTGGAATGGAGGGATGGTTGGGGATCCAAACGCACAACGTGAGGAATATGTTAAAGTGGTATGCAGGTGTAGGTGAGCTCGGACGAAACAAGCTGTGTTGATTCAAAGGGGCTCGGATAAAACGAGCAGGGAAAAAATGGTCAGGTGAAGTGAGCAGAGAAATACAAGAAAAGGTTGGAAAGCCAGAAGTATAAACGCAGGAGGCAAAAAACGTAGTGGGCGACAAAGCGTGTAGCCTCGTGTGGGACTTTGTTTGAAATGGCAACCAGGGAGTGAGGAACAGGAACTTAAATAGGGGTGCTGATGAGAGATGAGGAACAGGTGTGTGCTTAGTGACAGTGGTGCTTGTGACAGTAGTGAGAGATGCAGCCACTGGCCACTAGTGGGGGTGGTAGTACCAGAACTGCGTTGGATCAGGGTGGAACACTGACAGGACCCCCCCCCCCTCTACGGACGCCACCTGGCAGCCGCCTGACACAGCCAGGATGGGCACGGTGGAAATCCCGGATGAGGGTGCAATCCAGGATCCTGGAGCTGGGTTGCCAACTGCGCTCTTCAGGACCGTAAACCCTCCCAGTCAACCAGATATTGAAGACGTGTCCTCTCCGCCGCACGTCCAGCGGACGGTGTAGGCCGGGTGGTCGTCAATCATCCACGGAGGTGGTGGAGCTGGGGCTGCAGAAGGGAGGGCTGGTGGAGAGTGGCTTTAACTGGGAAAACGGGGTGCACACGCATAGAGGGAGGAAGCTTCAGCCAAACAGCGCACAGACCAACGAGGGTCTCATAGGGACCCAAGTAGCGAGGAGCCAGCTTACGTGAGTCAACCTTTAGGGGCAGGTCTTTCGCCAGTAGCCATAGATGGAGATGTGCCTGGACCGATGGGACGGCGACGTCGACCACCTGAGACGAAAACAGTGGTGGCTGGTACCCGAGGCAGGGTGGGGGACATGCCAGAGGAGGAATTCAGCAGGGTATTATGTGCGAATTCCACCCACTGCAGGAAGGTGCTCCAGGAGGTCGGGTTGGCAGAGGTGACCGTGCGCAAGGCAGCTTCCAGTTCCTGATTGGTACGTTCCATTTGTCCGTTGGATTGCAGATGGTAGCCGGAAGACAGGCTGGCCATTGCTCCCAGACCCCGGCAGAAAGCCTTCCAGACCTGGGAGAAGAACTGGGGTCCGCGGTTGCAAAACCAAATCCCGGGGAATGCCATGGAAGCGCAAGACGAGGGAAGTCAGGAGGTCAGCTGTCTCTTGGGCGGAAGGAAGCTTGGGCAGGGCCACGAAATATGCCATCTTGGAAAAACAGTCGACCATAGTGAGGATGGTGGTCATGCCGTTGAAAGGACAAAGACCAGTGACGAAATCCAATGCAACGTGTGACCAGGGGCGACTTGGGACTGGTAAAGGATGTAATAACCCAGTGGGGGGATGGGTCGACGTCATGCTCTTCACACACTCAATCCCGGGTGTCCTGGGACATCTTGGGCCACCAAATATTTTGCCGTAAAAAGGCAATGGTCCGATTCACCCCCGGATGGCAGGTAAGGCGGGAGGAATGTGCCCATTTCAGAACCTCAGCGCGAACCGAATCAGGGACGAAGAGCCGATTGAGTGGTCCAGTCCCTGGGTCTGGCTGCAGCTGTTGGGCACGATGTATGATGTTCTCCCAAGTGTTGCCCGCTAGGAGACAAGAGGGAGGAAGGATGGTGTCGGGAGCTTCTTCATTCTCCTCTGGGGCATGGATCCTAGAGAGCACGTCCGGTTTTGTGTTCCAAGACCTCGGGCAATACATGAAATGGAAATTTAACAGAAAGAACAGCGCCCAGCGCGCCTGCCTGGAATTCAGGCGTTTCACTGAGTGGAGGTAGGCCAGGTTCTTGTGGTCTGTCCAGACTATAAAGGGAAGGTCAGCCTCCAGCCAATGTCACCACTCCTCTAAATCGAGCTTGACCGCAAGTAGCTCTTTGTTCCCCACGTCATAGTTCCTCTCCGTAGGAGAAAGCTTCCGCGAGAACAACGCGCAAGGGTGGAGTTTTAGATTGCTCGGGGAGGGTTGTGAAAGCACTGCTCACACTCCTGTGTCTGACGCATCCACTTCAACAATGAACTGCAACGCCGGATTCAGTTGAGTAAGTATGGGAGAGGAGAAAAACCTACGCTTGAGATCCCGGAAAGCGTTTTCCCCCCCTTGGGACCAGCGAAAGGGGATCTGGACGGAGGTGAGTGGCGCGGCAACCTGGCTATAGTTCTAAATGAAGCGTCTGTAGAAGTTTGCGAAGCCAAGGAAACGTTGGAGCTGTTTCCGGTTGGTGGGAGATGGCCACTCAGTGACAGCCGCAACCTTTGCGGGATCCATCTCCACTCACCCTGGCGAGAGAATGTGGCCCAGGAATGAGACAGTAGAGGCATGGAACTCGCTCTTCTCAAGTTTCACGAAAAGGCGATTGAGGAGGAGGCGCTCGAGTACCTGACGGACGTGTAGGGTATGTATCATCCATATTATAACGTTCACGTCAGTCACTGAGTGCCAGCATGTCATAAGTATATTACATAGAAGTGCCATTTGGACAGTGGGTTAGATGTAGTGCCCGGATCCAAACTGTGTTTTATTCTGGTTTATGATGGCCATTAAAATCTTGGAGCAACTGCACACTTAAGTCTTTCTCAATAAACAAAGTAGGTGTGTGTCATTACTAATATTTGCAAAGTGTAAACAAATTATGATGTAATGTTTGTTTCCCATCTGTGTTTTTATTGACGTAACAATGACGTTAGCATAATTATCGTTGTTAGCATTAGCTTTTGTTCATTATGTTTCACAAATGTACTGTACAGCTTGTGGCAATCTAACCATTTGAATTCAACTAAACACCTTTGGACAATAAACACAAAATGTTTGCACATGTTGAAGTGCAACGTATCTCACCTACTACATGTATGTTAACGCTAGAAACGTTAGCCTAATTAGCATCGCGAGTCGTTAGCAACATTGACCATACTGGGGTAGACCAGTACATGACCCTTGACGACTGGATTCCAGTGATGTCACCCCCTAAAAATTGTTTGGGGGGGGCCCTGGGGTGCAGCTGTGCTGGGTGCCGAGGTGACCCATGGTGAGTGGTGGATTTCTCAATCCCCTGACACCCCAGCCTGGAATATCATAGGGCAGATGATCCCAGCCGTCATATTCTGCCTCAGAGTCATTGGAGGAGAGGGAGTCTGATCCCCAGTCCCCTTTCCAGGAAAACTCCCATCTCCTCCGATGCTGCTTGAAAATGTTTGCTGGTTCCTGGAATTAGTGGTTCATTCTGTCACGAGTGTGTGGAGCGGTGGACAGGCAATGCGGAGTTAACACTGTTCAAGATGACTTACATGTCTGACATGCAAGGGAGCATAGGTGGAATACTACTGCAGATGCTAAGGAACTGAATGCGTTCACTTGTTCTATGTTCTCTCCGTTAATAAGGCAGCTGTTAGCATTCAGGAGAAAAGAGAGGCTTTTGAATTATAATTTTATTTGACATTAATTGAAATCTTCTCTGGGTTCTAAACTATGCAAATGTTTTAATTTAATCTAATCATTATAAAATGCAGAGGTATACTATGCAAATTATAGCTGCAGCAGCTGGTATATCAACAAAACTACTCAATAATTGTGATTGAATAAACAGTATTTTACTAATAGGTAAACCTTTTATGGTACCTACATCAAGTCTGCAGAATACATTTTTTTTCACAATTTGTCAAGCAGGATAGCTGCAGTTAAATGATATTTAAGACCAATTTCACAACACTCTACGCAAAAAAAAATACATCAGGAAACCAATTCCACCGACCCGCGGAGACCACGTCAATGCATCAGAGGTTCGTCTAATTAAATTAAAATGTTTGTGTTGCTCATTAGGCCATTGTTAAAGACAGTTCATCAAAGCAATGCAGATGTTGCAGGGGTTATGACTCAGTCGTTTAGCTCTATCCTGTTAATCATCTTCCACTTTCTTCAGTACCACCACATATTGAGGTTTAGAAAGGATCTTGTACAAATCGACATCACTCATTATCGTTTATCCTCAATTGGTCCTCTATGAAAACGATTTTTTACAATACAAAATAATGAAATTACTATATATTGATATAGATATTATGTAACGTGATATATATATATATATATATATATAGCATATAACAATAAGTTATTGTTTTAGTAAAGCCATAATGTGACCTCTCATTATTTATATTTGAACAAATGATACCAAACCGATCTTATATTCTATGGCTTGTTACGTCATAAACCATCACGTTTCCAGGTTACTAACGCAATGATACCTTGGTTACGTTCTTGTTCTGCTCGTCTGTAAACAACGGGAACATTGTCTGCAAGAAAAGCGCATCATCCCACATGGTAAAAATGTTGAACACGGTTGCCCTTTTTCCAGCTTTGACTTAATCCTGTGCGCAGTATAGGAGCGGAAACAAAAAAATTAAATGGAAGAATGAGGGGGGTCACGTTTATCCTGACAACACATATTGTTTAGTTACTTCAGCAAGACGGACGGAAAGCTAATACTTTTAGCAAGATTGGCTTCCTAAGGCAATACAATAGCAAAATACACAGCTATCAATCAAATTCCAAACCTTTCACTAACTACAGTAGTTACACATTCTTTGTAGCTCAGTGCTCACGTCACAAAAAAACACATATCCGCTCGCATTTGCAGATCAAGGCAAGATAGCTACATTCCCGAAAGAAATTAGTTAAGTAAACTATTGTGACGCATCGAAATGTAGATAGTTAAAGATAGTTATATAAAACTAGAACAGTATTTTATAGGCTATGTGTCTGACATATTGTTTTGCGCCAATGATCATTTGTTAGGATTAGGCCACGGGTTCTTTTCAGAACAGTGCAAGTAGAACCCGCTATTATAAGTAAACGGCAGTCGAACGTGGCTATAAGGCTATTGTCATTGGACGTTACCACCTCACATTGACAGTGACAGTAATCTTTATCGGGTAGAATAAATTGCAGTATCACAGGTTGCTGCATCACAAATAGACATTGCAAAACCCAAATCACTGTCATTTACCAAACAAACAAGAACAAACTCACAACAACATGTTTCAACCGATGCGTTAAGCCATGTGTACTTTAGCAGTTTAGCAGAACTTCAACAATTTCCAGATTTTCCTGAAAGGTCCTTCTCGAAAAAGGCTTTGTCAGTAAATCCGCCAACAAATATATTTCTTCAACTCTTGCGTCCATTGTGCGATGAAAAAAACAACAGAACTAAGTAAAAATCTAAACAAAACATGTAAAGCATTACATCTAAAATTCATAACGTCTCGAAAGTGTAAATAACTATTGGAGATTTTTCACCCGGAGACAACACGGGTACAAATTCTGTTAGGATAAAAGCACAGATTTTTTTGAAAAGCCTTGCTTTTAGGTAAAGGTTTCAAGAAATGTGTTTTAGCAATTGTGAAAAACTGTAATAGGCTGATGGCAACAATTTGTAATACTAGAAAAGGTACAATTCCAAGGTAATTGTAAAGTTGGGTTGCGTCACACCAGGTGTGTCTGGTGTCCAGCTGTGTACTGGCAGTAAATTAACAAAGTACTTAGCTGGCCATCTCCCAAATACAAAAGCAAAGACATGAAAAGACTAAAAAAGACAGAATAGCTGGCAAAAAGGTAGCAACATAACTTCATAACATACCTTTGACAAAGTAAGCCCCATGGTCGAAGTCAGTCAGAATTTGCAAAGAAACCTTCCACAAAACAATAGCAACACAATCGGAAATAATACGCACATTTTGATTCTAGTCAAATCTAACCATTTGAATTCAACTAAATACCTTATGACAATGACCACAAAATGTTTCCACATGCTGAAGTGCAATGTGCACCTACCAACACGCATGTTGATGCTAGAAATTTTAGCTTAAGTAGTCGTTAGCAACATTAACGTTAGCTTAATTAACGCCGCTAGTTGTTAGTCTTTTGTCTGGTTGCAAAGTAGTACATTATAGCTGGTTACAATCTATTACTATTTGACTTCATACAATTAACAAAATTTCAGTTGTACATCTTAAGATATCGGTTTGGTACTGAAGAAATATACATGTTGTTGTTAGCTTAATTAGCATCACCAGTTGTTCGCAGTTTGGCTGCTTACAAAGTCTTAGCTTGTCAACATCTGTAACTATTTAACTTTATACCAAAAAGGTAATTTGTGTTTTACCTGTGTACATAACGGGCTAATTTCTATGAGTCAACATCATGCAGTCTATGGCTTACTGTACTGCCTGTCACTGTTACTTTATGATCATTGTTTTGCTATTGCATCCTAGGTGAGCTTGTCTATTCCCTATACATTTTATGAATACATTTTATGAGACATCTCCTGCAGGCAATGGTTTACAGCCTGGGTTAGTAGCCTGTCACTGTGATCCCAGTATGTCCCATGAGTTCACATGAGAGCTCACCATGGTTTATTTGTACTATTTTCCAATAAGTATTTTATTACTTGAATGATGGAAAACCCAACATTTAGGAGTGGGAAGAAGCTGACCATGCATGCCACGCCTAAGGTTCAGTTTGTCAGGACCAAGCCTGACCAGGCTTTTGTGTACAAGAAGCTGAAGTTGAAAGCTGCTGGATCCCGCTTGCATCTGTACACCCAGATTTGGCGGCATCACCAAGGGAGGAGTGATTGGGCCAGTGTATTGCTGCGCACGTGGCTCAATGTCTCTGGAGTCTTTTCAACTTAACCGGTAAATTCCAGGTAATAAATACCAGCCATACGTTTGTATTTATATAGGGATGTGTACACTTTAGTGCTCTCATCACACGCGTTCCTTCAGAGCCTTTCTCTACACCCAGAACTTCAATCATCTCCGGGCCACTGCCAGACCTGAGGCCCTTCGTCCCATGCTCAGACAACCAAACAGGAAAAAGACTGGTCACAGACAATATGGCTGAGTTTCCTTTTGCTGCGCTGGTGGGGGGAAGACTGTTGACCAGTATGCATTGTTTACATTCAAATCTATGCGTTATTGACCCATAGCTGACGTTAGCTTAATTTACTAGCGTCGTTAGTTGTTAGCCGTTTGGCTGGTTGTAAAGTATAGCTTTTACTAACTATTGAACTTCATACTGTTAACTAAAATCATGTTTCACATGTTTAGACAATGGGTTAATACCTGTGCAATTGTCCAGCAGGCTATGTGTCATTGCAGGCTATCCCAGTACATCTTATGAATTCTGTGAGAGCTCTGCATTGCTAATTGTACTATTTTCCAATATGTATTTTACCACTTGAATGCTAGATGGGAAAACTTAACATTTAGTAAGGGGCATAAGCTGGCCATTCACGCAATGCCTAAGGTTCAGGTTGTCCAGACCAAGCTTGACCAGGCTTTTGTGTACAAGAAGCCGAAGGTAGAAGCAGGAGCACAGGTGTTGTTTACATTCGAAAGGTGTGTTTTATTTACCCGTAGGCCCCTACCATTTTCTTTGATTAAAGCACCAATCCCTAATTTTGCTCCTATTCTCACAGAGAAGAACGGGCATGGTCTTCAACTCAAAAAATCATCAAAATTGACCCCCGCGCTTTCTCTCCTTATCCTTTGCTTGACACAGGCATGAGCATGAGGGACACACACACACCTTTAGTTCTTTCTATTGGGAGGGAGACTTACTGTGTGTTAGACACTCAAAGTGTGGCTAGTTGGGCTAAAGTTTATGCTTGCAGAAACTGTACGTCTTCTTCATTTCGACCAATGTAGCTTGCTCAATCCAAATGCCTTGGTAAATTGTTTTCAAATTTGTCACCTTGAAAGTAGAGCTCGTACAAAAGCTTCTCAAAGTATGAGCCTTATTAGAGCCTAGGTGGTGCTACAGGCCGCGCCTCAAAGTGCCCACGTTGATAATCATGGCGCTTCCACACCATATGTCCACGTTTTCGGAAATTTTGCATACGTGCCTTATTGCTCATGTGGAACCAAAAGGTCTTTAGAACCCATGATGTCCGACAAATGGATCTTTGTGTAGATTGATACACTGTGAAAAACTATAAAATGTCACCTAGAATTGCCTATTGTTCCAATTGCCTAGACGCATATATATCAATGTTCCAGTTGTCTGCAACTTTCCATGTCCCAAATTGCTACTTGCAGCTATATTTGTATTTGTTGTTGGATCTGCACCCAAGACTTTCACCTACTGTTGCACTTTTGTATATGGTAATAAACCAAACTAAAAGTAAAGTAAATCCCTGCATATCCTGATGACTCTGGTTTGGCTAATACTAATATACCAAAATCATATTAACACCCATGAGCTGGAAGAGGTTACTAGGTTTTTAAGGTAATTCTGCTTAATTCCGGGACAAGAAATAAGGAACTCCTCCACTCTGCTCACATCTCTCCGTTTGGGTGGATTAGACACTCCAGAGGCCTATTTGATGCAGCCTCCCCGAGTGAAAGGGAATCGCCTAAAGAATCAAGTGACCTTCAAGCTTGCCACATTTCACACAAAATAACAGATAGCAGTGCCTAATTACAACACACACCTTTGTTTTGTTGTTTTTGAGACGTATAACTCATCAAATATAAGATCTTTTCTAAATTAAATGTTTCATAGTTATCAGGTTTATTTATTCTGAAACAGCTGGAGAGATTTAACATTGTCATGTTCAAGCGACTATTTAACAGACGTTGTGACAAGTGTGTCCCAAAAATTATACCTTTATTTATCTTATTTGCCTTTTCTCAAAGAGCATTGACTTACTCAGAGAGAATTGGCAAGGGGACGTGTTCATTTGGTATTCACATGGCACTAGCTAAAAAAAAAACATTAGCTTGGACATAAAGAATAACATAATTACTTTCAGAGATCTGAGAGAGGTAACTTATTCTTTGTATCACTGTATAATTTCTATGTGATCCGCACATGGTTAGAAGCTTCCTGTAACTCTGGACAAAGTATCCATAACTTATATCTGTAATGGAAAAGTAAAAACACCAGTGATCGACAGCATTTATATTACTTTACACAGATGATAATTTCCCGTCTTCAGTTAGAGCCAGCCCACCTAAAAGATAATGTATCATCGTAGTCATAAATCAATGTCCTTTAAGTGTAGTACACATTATGATTGACATCAGTCTGGGACAGGTAGAGAGTTACAGACAAGAGAGCAACAGCCAAAACAATTCATCATGGCATCAGTAAGAACAGACAACACATACAGTAGCAGAACCTCATATTTATAGCATAAACACAGGAACCAATAAGCATATAAATTCACGGGCTAAAAAACATTATAGGAACATATAATCATCACAGTATAACACCAAATAAATTAACTCCAGGGATATCAATCTGTCCAGTAAGGAAGCATAAGCGAATCAATGTCACCTGATTTGGTGCAAATGACAGTGACAACAGGTGCACTGGAGAGGCAAAAGCAAGACAACCCCCCAAAATGGAATGGTTTTGCCGGTGGTGGCCACTGACAATATCACTCTCCTTATCCTCCCTGAATGATTCTTCTCTAGTTTTGCGTTTTTCTGTTTCCTCACTACTGGTAGCTTGAGGCAGTCCAGATCCTATAAGATGGCACATCCATACGTGCCGTTGCAAGACCTTTTGCTGTGTCTCCCAGGACAGTCTTAAGAGCAGGAGGAGATGGCAGGAGACGGCCATTACACAAGGTGAGCTGTACAATGCTGTAGAAGGGCATTAACCTAGCAGCAGGACCGGTATCTGTTCCTTCATGCGAGGATGAACAGGAGGAGCACTGCCAGAGCCCTACAAAATTACCTCCATCAGGCTACCCGTGTGCATGTTCCTGACCAAACGGTCAGAAACACTCCAGAAAGACTCCATGAGGGTGGCATGTGGGCCTGAAGTCCTCTTGTGGTACTCATGTTCACAGCCAAGCACCATGCACCTTGATTGGCATTCACCAGAGATCACCAGAATTGGCAAATCTGCCATTGGCACCCTGTTCTCTTCACAAATTAGAGCAGTTTCACACTGAGCACATGTGACAGATGTGAAAAAGTCAAGAGACACTGTGGTGAGCATTATGCTGTCTGCAACAATATCCAGAAAGACCGGTTTGGCGGTTGGTCAGTGATGGTCAACGGTACCCAGACTGCTGTTAGGAGCCCAAATGAAATTCCTCAGACCCATCGTGGTCTGCATTGACCCTGCGCTGGTGCAGTGGGCCCTGGATTTCTCCTGGTGCAGGACAATGCCCAGACCTATGTAGCCAAAGTGTATTAGCAGTTCCTGGATGACGATAGCATTGATGTCATTGACTGGCCTTCATGTTCCCCAGACTTGAATCCAATTCGGAACCTCTGGTATGTTTTGAATCAGGAGCTCACTGATGCCCTGATCAAGGTCTGTGAGGAGATCCCCCAGGACACCATCCACTGTCTCATCAGGAGCATGTCCAGACAGGGAGTGCATACAGGCACATGGGGGCCATACACACTACTGAGTCACATTCTGAGTTGCCTTAATGAAATTCATGCAAGTTGGAACAGCCTGTGATTTGAATTGTTTATTTGATTTTTGGTGTGAGTTTGAATCCAGCAATGGTTTGTGATTTTGTATTCCATTGACTGTTTTCTGTTTTTAAGTAATTTTATTCTCAACAAATTACACATTGTACAGTAAAGATTTTGATCTTTCACGTATTTCCTTCATCGATGTTTAAGTGTTCCCTTAATATGTTTGAGTAGTATATAACGTCTGGATGCATGAGTTAAATTCAGATGTTAAAGGTCCAAGTCCTGGTCAAGCAAATGGTCGGTAGGGTGCATTGAAGACAAATTATTATTGTATTTCTATGGTTGGGAGGGATCTCTCTGGCTCAAGCATGCACTTATTTTGGGAATGGGACCGTTGAACGAACACAGCAGCCTGTTGCACTTTCCCTTTATTACCGGTAGTGGGTCGTAGTATTCCACATAAGCGACGAGCAACATCTTGGTCAGAGTTCTCTCAGCTGTATCACACTCCAGTCTGTGATGGATGAGCATTTGTCATGTAAAAGGCTGAAACAATAATCCAGTTAGTTCAACTGCATAAGACCTGGCTTGGAAATCCGAATGTCCAGGGGTTGCTCGACTGGTCATTTGGGCCATTCTGGCTTTTTCGTCTGATCCGTACACAGGCAGGTGGTCAGGCAGAGACATTGTTTGGCAAAAATGTGAATGCTAGATGACTTAGATGACAGGATAAGAGAGACAGAGATACACATTCATTCCCTCTGGCACACCCTCATGCGCACACACACACACACACACACGCACACACATGCACACACCACTGTTACGAGAGTATCTGTCTCGAAATTTCCTCTCTTCGGTCAGCTACTCCTCACATTACATTTTCAAAGAGCTGCATGGACCTCATCATCATTTCATCCTGAGGGAGGAGACGTATTGTTGCAATGTATGTATTTCACCACAAGATGTCACTCTTTCACTACAAGATAGACAGGATTATTGTGTAAGCAATAAGCAATTGTTGAGATGGTAAGACAAATTAACTGGGGAAAAACACATTCTTACATGCTCATGACCACAATTCTGACATTGTAATTTAGTCAACTAGAGGGGGATTCGGGCTTTCAAATTGACTGTCTTATCCTTCCTGGTTAATGCAGAGGAGTCATGTGATCACAACTTCAACCGGGACCCCAGGAAGAATGAGCCAATTAATGATACAGAAATAGACTACTTCCACATGGACATGGCCTCACTGATATGACATATAAACTATATCATATTTTGTGCTGTACATAGCTCGGGCATGACATATGAACTATATAAATGTATGTGCTGTACATACCCCCTGGCATGACATATAAAATATATCATATTATGTGCTGTACATAGCTCTGGCATGACATATGAACTATATAAATGTATGTGCTGTATATTCCCCCTGGCATGACATACATTTATATAGTTTATATGTGCTGTACGTACCTCCTGGCATGACATATAAACTATATAAACATATGTGAAGTACATACCTCCTGGCATGCAACAATGAACTCCTCTAAAGTCACAACTCCGTCTTTGTTTTTATCCATTTTCTGTGAACAAGTGGTAGAAATGCACACAATTATTAGAGTACGAATTTAGTAAGAATGCATATTCATGTGGTGGAAACCATTACTACCTGCAAATAGAATTATTAGTAAACACTATAAAGTAAGAGTCTGTTTTTGTTTTATATTGTACGATAAGATACCAGGTTATGTCACCTGGAAAAATGCATCCACGTGCTGTTTAGAAACATCTCCTTTGATTGCAGGGTAAGTGTATTTCCCCATCATGTCGTAAATGGCCCTCACAATCTCCGTCATCTCCTGAAACTCAAAGATAGAAGATGTCTTAAAACCCAAGTACAACATATATAGTCCTTTCAGTATAATCGACACATACTATAGGGAACACACCTCTCTGTTAATGTAGCCATCATTGTTAATGTCATAAAGATGAAAGGTCCACTCCAGCTTCTCTCTTACAGTGCCACGCAGCAGTGTAGACAGTCCCATTACGAACTCCTAAGTCACCACACGAGGAGGTTACAAAAGAAAAGTCAGAACCACCTGCTGTCACTCTCCCTTAGACATGATAAATACAACCCCTTTCATATTTCTTCCTTTGAAGCATTGAGTGACGATCATGGCGTTTGGTTTGTACCTCGAACTTAATTGATCCATTGCTTGTTGTGTCAAACGCGTTGAAAAGATAATGAGCGTAGGTGCTAGCATCTGGAACACAAGGAACAGGCATGGGAGGTTATGACCCCACAGTCGTACCTGCCAGTCCCAAAATGTACTTTGTCACGAGGGCTGACAACGGGGGAGGACTAGGGGAACATCTACACCGACGCAGGCACATTGGCGCCCCTCTCTAATAAGAACAATGTACAAAGTGCCTAATTGAGAGGCGGCTGGTGGTACCTCCGTGGGGGAAGAACTGTGCGTAGATGTGTTTGAACGTTTCTTCATTCACCGCTCCACTCGGACACTCCTGCGAAAACCATGTGTAAACATTTGTTAAGAGGGAGAATACGGCTGTCAACAATCCCCTTTGACGCTAGTCAGCCGTGGAATCATGTTGGACAGCTGATTTTCTAGCAATTACAATAGAAAAACACTATGGGTTTGTTTGTAGCTTACACTATATGGACAAATGTATTGGAACACCTACACAAGCTTGTATGACATCCCTTTCTAAATCCATGGGCATTAATATCTAGTTAGTCTCCCCTTTGCTGCTATAACCGCTTCCACTCTTCTGAAAAGGCTTTCTACAAGAGTTTTGAGTGTGTCTGTTAGAAGTTTTGCCCATTCTTCCAGAAGAGCATTGGTGAGGTCAGACACTGATGTTGGATGAGAGGGCCTGGCTCGCCATTTCCGTTCTAGTTCATCCCAAAGGTGTTTGATAGGGTTTAGGTCAGGGCTCTGTGTGGGCCAGTCAAATTCTTCCACACCAAACTACATCCAACCATACTTTTATGGACCTTGTTTTGTGTCCGTCTTCTCAGTCGATGTCAGAGACTGGTTCACAGTTATAGGAAACGACTTATTGAGGTTATTTCAGTTAAAGGGGGCAATACCAGCTATTAGGGCACAAGGTGTCCTAACATTTTCCTTAGTAGGAAATGGCATCTTTGTAAATCTTTTGTTAAATAAATAATATCATGGTTCGAATGCCATTGTTTTTTGTTCAATTACATCACCTTTATCTATAGATATTGTTTCAAATATTGATTTGTCCTTATTTCTTAAAAGAATAACAACATATTTTTCACATGACTGTACATCTACATATATTCACATTCACATATTCATGCCGTCCCCTTGTTAGGTGTAGGTGCATGTTGCGGTTATGGTTTAAGACGGCTAAGTTGTTGGACCAGGCCAGTACAACCTCATAATCAGCATATGTAAAGATTAACACGCAATATATTCATTCATGAGACAGACGAGAGAACATAAACACAAAAGGACAAAAAGGAAAGAAAAAAGGGAAAGACTTACTACCTAAGAGCGATGGTGAGGAAGACATAGTGGATTTGAGACATGGAGAATGACAGACAAGAGACCATACAGGGTGAGACAGACATTGGAAAAGATAGACAGTGTGGAGGAGTAGGAGGCTGTGTGTACATTCTTGAAGCCTCGGTAGAGGATCTGTAGCTCTCTCTTGGTGAAGTTGGTCTGTGCCTCCAACTGCTCCAGGCCCTCAGGTCTGTGACACACCATGGTCATCTCCAGTTCATCATCAAGCTTGTCTACGGAGTGAGAGAGAGTTCATATCATTACAAAGCCCTGGCACCAGATGATCACAGACAAGAGTGCTGTCATCCAGAAAAGTCTGTGCTACGTGGGCCTACATTGACACAAACCATGGCAATCCATCTAACTATGGCTGATGGAACCTGGAACAAACATGATGTGTCCTGGCGTGGTCCAGCAGTCTCACCGGCTGTCCTCAGTGCACATATACTGCTGCAAAATTTGTTGAAATCCGGCACACTGATCTTCCAGCAAAATGCTTCACTACTTTCCTATCCAATAAACCATAAACAATCCTGAAGAAATATCTTTAAAAACCATGACAAAGTACCAGCTCAGTGTGAACGGCCTTGCCATTCAGGGTGTTAGACACAAAACCCCTAGGCTCCCTGTAGAGGAAAGATGTGGCAATCACCACACCACAGCCTGAGACGGAGCTGCTTTTACTCACCAAAAGTATATATATAAAGCAAATATTAGATGTATGGAAAGATTGCCATCATGACAGCTAACTATAACGTTAGTGAATTGAATATTAAACTATATTGTGGCTGACTCGTAGACGTTCTTAATTTGTACTTTTACCTTCCTGGTGTGTTTGGTACGATAGCTGGTATTGGAAATCATACGAGTAAGTTTCTTTCAAAAATCTTACTTGGTTTAGGTTGTTGTTCCACAGGTTGCGTTAAATCAGATGAGTCCTCAACAGTTTCATTTGTGTTTTCAAATGGGAATCTAGTGAATCTGTATCTTCCATATGGGATATAAAAGGTACATAGTCTGAAACTTTCTTATACAGGAGTGCTGCCAATCAAGAATATGTCATGGTGTTCCAGGCGAGTTGAAGATGTAGTCCTCTGCTTACGTCTATGACATTTTTACTCAAATAAATACTACATTTCTCATGAAGTTTTCTATCTAATTAGAGAAAAAAGATCACAAATTAAATTAGATTTTATGCAATTCTGTGGTGGCTGGCTCCAGAATATAAATGTTAGATTACTGAGATAATTCCAAGTGAATCCTAGTACATACATTTCTGAAGTCCTATGGAAAGAGCGATTCATGGTTGGATTTTATTACAATACCCAAGAACTTGGTGTGCATTTCTGTACATAGAACTACAATCTTCGTGTTTTTCATCACCAAGCAGATGTACACAAACTGAATGACAAACAGTAGTGCGTCTTCAACTTTCCTGCTTTGTCATATTGAAACACCTGTGCCCAATGCCTAAAGCTCTGTCTACTGTGATGACAAACTACTACTTGTGAGAGAGACAGTCATGTAAAAAAGATGGGACACTGTCTTTTTTTAACATTTGAACATCATTGAGAGATGGAGGTAATATAAATAAACTAATAAAACTGAAGATTTCTTTCTTTCTTTCTTTTTAATAGAAGTGCAATTTTTGATAAGGAACAAGATTGGACCCCCAAAAATTTACTCACTACTGAAAATGCATACAATTAGAATTAGGTGCAAATTATTAGTACATCGTTAGAGATGATTGTGGAAGAGCCTGTCTTATTTAAACATCAGTCATTAAGTTTGGTTAGCTCTTGATTGTTGAAGGGAGTGAAATCACCATGGTGAGATCAAAAGAGCTCTTTGAGGCATTCAAAAAGAAGAGTCTAAAATAATCTCCAAACAATTCAAAATCAGCCATTCCACTGACCGGAAAATCATTTACAAGTGGAGAACATTTAAAACAACTGCCAACGGGCCCAGGTCTTCCTAGAAAGTTCAGCCCAAGACCAGGTTGCAAGATGCTTAAAGAAGTCTCCAACAATCCTAAACTAAAATGTCAACTCAGAACTTACTGGTAACTCTTGCCACATTTGTTGTCAAAGTCCATGCATCTGCCATAAAAAAGAGACTGCACAAGTTTGATTTGAATGGGAGGTGTGCAAGGCAGATGTTTGGGCACAGTAACTGAAGACATGTGTGGCACAGACTAAAGATAGCATTTGAGCACAAGAACATCATACCAACTGTGAATCACAGAATGTCATGGTTTGGGGCTGCTTTGCTGCAGCAGGGCCTGGCCAGCTCACTTTCATAGAATACACTATGAATTCTTTATCAGAGGGTGCTTGAGGAAAATGTAAGACCATCGTTCCGCTGATCGTTGATTTGAAATGGACTGTGCATTCAAGAAACCCCTCAAACATCACACAGCTGAAACAATTCTGCATGGAGGAGTGGGCAAAAACATTGCTACGTTAAGCACCATCCAGACAGTGAAATACACTTCGCAGTCAAGGAAGCAGAGTGCTGTGGGGATGATGAAAAAGTTGGGGAAGTAGACCGGATGCTGTTCATAACTGTCAATTCAGCAGGAACAAGAGATAAGGCCCAGCAACAAAATAATTTAAGAAAAGGGATGAAGTGATAGAGGAAGAAAATGTGGCAAGTAAGCGGGACATTGCTAAGCGGCAAAAATAGGCACATAAAATACTTTTAGTGGACACAAGAAATAAACTTTGTAGCCCACCAAAAGTTTCAAGTTTAAGTTGTGCACCAGAATGCTTTGTTTATCACAGCGTTGGGAGATCTGAGTGAGGGTAATGCACAGGATGAGGATGAGATGACCAGTGAAAAGGAAAGCGTAGGGGTGGATCACTGGTTCGAGAAATAAATCTGATGGTCCTCTGGAGAACATAAAATCTTAGACTAGACCCAGACATGGCTGACCTCTCAGAACTAACAAACACCCTCACGGGCGCTTGTGCATGTACATTTGCACACACTCACACCATTTTTTTTTTCTCAATCCAACTGTTAGTATAAGATATCTGCTGAGACACGCAGACATACACAGCGACAAACAAAAACACACATAGAGACATATCTCACACACACACATCATTTCTAAAATCTTGCATACCCATCAGCTGTGTCAGCTCCACTGAGAACGGGTGCTAGTTTGGGGAAATGAATGCAGGAGGGGAGAACGTTACAGAGGGAATGGAAGATGCAGAAAGCGTTCATTCACAGAGAGTGTCACTGAATCCCCCATTCTTCGGAGGCTGAATGGCGGCACTGATGACTTAATCAATACCTGTAACTTCTACTGTTCCTCACATTTGTTCCAGGATAAAACTGGGTGTCCTTGACTGTCTGGACCTCACTGGTACACACTATCATTTCAGGATCTCTGTCCACAATATAGCAAAATCCAGAAGAGATTAATTTACAATTTAGGTCAGAGGTTTAGCTCTCTTAGTAGCAGGGGTTTTAATGGCAATATTGAAGCTAGTCCGTGATGAAACCTTTTTCAGCCTACTCTGTTATTAACTGTGTGGCTGTGATGGTCTGTGCTTCTGGGTCTGTTGCCTGATAGAAAACCTTGGAGTCTGATGGGTCCATCTTCAAATAGTTTTATTTTTTATTGCGGTGACTTCATTATCAACATTTAGATACTTGACCTTTAACATATAGTTTTTTCAGCACTCAAATAACATAAAAGCTTCCCTTTTTCAGTAGAATCCATGCAGAACAGCTTTTATTGAAACATAATCTTTTTTTTATATCCTCCATATCATCTTAATATCTGAAATTGACTTTTTATGGTACAGAGTGTAGTCCTCCTTTCATTACTGGATATTATCACATTTACAGACGTCCTTGAAATGATCAAATAATTACATTAGTTTTGTGCTACATTAGATAAAAAACATTTTAGTGCCAACATCAGAACACTCGCTTTTTTGTGTGAAATTATAAAATTACTATCTGTTTAAATGAAAGACAGTCACTTTAGAGTGTTTCATATTCAGAAGTAAGATAGGCAAGTGTGTTTCTCGGCATCATTAGTGCATGAAGAAGACAGCTGTCAATATCTAGTCCCTAGGTTGGCGTTTTCATGGAGTCTCTTGATGGTGTCTGACAACATGAGGATAAAAAAATGTCAATATAAGTTCAGCTTGCCATCGTGAAGCAGGCTTAACGTATATTTAAATCAGCAGGTAGAGGCCCGCTAGACCACCAAGAAATATACCAATTGTCTGGGGATGTCTATGGGTTGCAGAGGTCAAACAAACATTGCATTGCAAAGGAACTACTAAGAACTAAACATGATTATTGTACATCTCATGTTCTTCACTGCACAGAAACAAAATAATGTGTCACCTTTTGAATACTTTTGAGTTTTTTATAGAGATAAGGTCCTGTTCGCTATTTGACTGTAAACCATTCTACTTATTGCTAGCTGTTAACTGAGTGGAATTGATCCACAGTGTTGGGAGTAATAACACCCTCCAGGAGATACTTCCCTATGCAGTGACAAATACATGGAAAAGCAACAAATATAAATGAAATAATATAAGATCTTCCAAAGGAAATGTTACTGAAGTTTATATTTTGTGTGTTTATTCTATTGTCATGTAAGTTTCCTCTTAAAAACTGGAACGCGAATTGCATTACTTTTTCAGATTTTGACCGGATTTGTCTTCCTGCATCACTGCTATGCTCTAAATTATTTACATATTACGTTTCCTTTTACATGAAAACGTAATGACTGTGCCTTCTGCGTGTTGTTTTGGATGTTAATAGTTTTTGTTCTGGCCAGTTGACACAACAGCCTTTTGTTTTAGTATTAAGTGACGTTAATATTTTCACTGCCGCCCGTCCCCCATCTTGGTCCGACATCAATCCGTGGCTACAAAGTGAGCAGACATCATCATTGTTTGGTCCGGTGGGCAGTATAGGTCAATCATTAACCAAAAATCCTGCCAGCAGAACAGTGTTATTCCCCTTGTGGCCCTCACTAACTGGCCATCTGTCCCACGGGGACTAAGTGTAATCTGCTCACCACATCAAGCCACCCCCAAATGGTTAACTGTTAATTATTAAACAGCTGCACTATCTTGCTCCAAACTGCCCACCTCCCCACATCTATAGATAGACTCTTCTACTTGAACTGGAACGCTGTAATTGTCTAGATGAACTGAACATGAATGTACAGGATCTAATAACCGCTCAAATCCCATTGTCTCATATTCTTACTACCTAAAGAAAACAGGGTAATTCTTCTATCCACATTTCTGGTTGTCCAATGTTGTAAAACATTTTTTCTATAAACAATATGCATTACATTTTAGCATTTAGGTTTACATTTAGGTTCACAATTGTGAAGTTTGAGATACATACAATGAGATACATTTAAACACTTTCTCTAAAAAACAGGATTAGGCAAGAAGTCTGACCAGAATGTTCATGTTCCTTTAGTATTATTCCTTCCACTACAGTACATGGATCTGGCTGTTTACTTCATGAAGTTTCACCCAGAGTGACTCACTGGTCACTAAACTGCCTCTGGTCCACTTCACAGCATCATAACTTCATCATCCAGCCAACAGTCACCAAAGACTGAATGTTCGACACCCCTCCTATGCCCTACAACCCTGCAGTCTCCATGACAACAGCCCTCTCATACAGACAGCTAGATGTATAAACTGTGAGCTGACTGCTAATGCACATGTTCACACAAACACACACACTCACTCTGTTTCTTTAGAGGACACAGCATTTTGTATTTGTGCGCACACAAGTGAGTGCACAACACAGGCATGGCTTGTAACACAGACACACACATACAAACACTGTGATGACAGACATTGCAAAACCAAGGGCAATGGTGCTGCCCTGTCTATCTCAAGGGCATCTCAAGGGCACTCACCTGATCAGATCCTCAACCTCCACTGTTTTCAGTAATGCCAGTAATTCTATGATAACCGTGTTTTTATCTCACTCCTTCATCATCTCTGTTTCCACCTGCACTCTTTGTTACCGTTTGTTACAATTGCTGCTACTAAACCATTTAGGCAGTATGGAATAAAAGTCTTCCCAAGTTTGTCAATCAGCAGTGATGTCTACTAAAGTTTTGTTTGTTGCTTTGGTACAATTCACACAAGAACGTGGTAATATTTCACCACTCTTGCCAGAAAACACAACAGATGAGCCCTTTAAAAAAAACGTCTAACTGAGCTGCTGTGAACCATGACAAGTACCACTTTGTTGATAAAGCGGGCTTTTACCGGGCCGTAATAATAAGGGTGCCATATCATTAGCCAATGAGTAATGCTCCATGTCCCTGAACAAAGTGGGGAAGAGATATTCACATGCGTAGCCATATCGGAAGGGAAGGTTCTAGAACACATGCCCCTTCTTGTTGGGGCTGCGCACCACTGAGTTCCTCATTGTGTGTGATGATGTTAGGTTCCACCCTTCAGAGGGGATTCAGGAATTGTTTTGGGCCAAACATTCCATATCCTAAACCTTCCAACATAATCTCCTTTTCGTCACGGATATGGAAGATCTATAACTGCCATTCTCATGAGCATTTCACGCTCCTACAGCTCATGGATAAGACATTTCTCGACAGTGCTGGTGACCAATATCATGTTTATATTCGCCATACCAAAAGATTATTTTCACACTGCATGAAAAATAAAGACACAATTGCAATATAAATTCTGTTATTTTGCATCAATGATTGTAGAGGATGTCTTCATTGATCACACATTAGGGGATAGAAATTATGGAAACTATTTTCTTTCAATGGTGATGAGTAGTGTACAGTAGGAAAACAGTGAAATAAAAAGTTACATATTATCTTTAGCACCTAAAGAGACTAACTGTAAATCTGAAGCCTACCGGTATAATGCAGTAATATTGTGGTCTAAAACGTTCCAAGATGTCACCCTCATATTGCCGTATAACATGTTCTAATGAACAAATCAAGATAAAATCAGAACAGTCAAATACAAAGATTCTAAACACTGTTGATGATAGTAGAACCTCAGACGAGAGAATATTACACGTTACATCCACACATAGGTTCATAACGCAATTACCATGGCTCTCAGGAGCAAAGGTGTCTGGAAGAAACTTTTGGGTTGCTATCTTTCTGAAAACAATCTTAGTGGAACCTCTGTGTAAAGGTAAAATCTTTATGTGTTGGGCAGAAATCAATGTTCTACTATTTTGACAATATTTTGTCAAAGTGTTAGCCCATGTTATTGATGATACACCTGTCAATTTTTGTCCGCTTGTTAAATGTATTTTCTGTTTCTAATGTTAACATTGTACACTTGTACATAAAATGTTCTTTCAAATATGTCTGCAATTTACTATCCTCTAATATTATCACACATTTCTATTACATATAGTACGAATCTGATAACTTTTTGAACTTTTGCATGAAAACTTGTGAAAGTCATGCAAATTTTTCAGCCTCACTGAATCTATAAATCTGTTTCTAAAAATCTGTGTTCTACCTTAACCTGTGATGCCAATGCAAAAGAACAAACAAACAGATATTACATTTACTTTCATGGGTGGCCAAATTTATTTCACTTAAAGCCACAACAATGCCACTCCAAACCCTCGTTACATTAAACCACTAAACGCTCTTAACGAACTAGTCAACTAACCAGAAGTGCCACTAAAGCCCCAATTGTTAGCGAAGTTTCCTCAAAGAACTCTGTGGGAACCTCTATAGTTCAGGATGTTTAATTAATTAATTATAATTCTGCATGTTTTGCCTTTTGAATTGGCCTCTATGTCCTCGCCTGTCTGATGTAGTTGACCTACCTCGGGACGGTCGTCTTCTCTGCTTGGTCTGCATGGTCAAACTGCCCACCACTGCACCCATGTTGTCGATGTGAAAAGCTGCCTCTTCAAACAGACAACTGAGAGGTCCGCCTCTTGCTATTCCTTTCCTCTGGGGGCGTCCGTCTCCCTCTCTGTCTGTCTGTCTGAGCCCTGTCTTGTCTCCACGCTGGGTCTCTACTGTTCTATTACTGTCTTTTCTGAGGGAATGAAAAAGCAGCTCAAATTCTCCTTCTCCAAACGCTCTCATGCCGCTCCTGCCTCACTTTGCCCCTCCCACCCTGCTCTCCGTCATTCCTTGGTTGGCTCTCTCTCTTTTTCCCTCCCTTTCAACCTCCATCCATCCCTCCCTTCCCTCTCGCCTCGTACCCTGTCGTTAAACAGGCGGTGACGGAGGAGGCTCCCGCCTCTAGACCAGTGGATGCTACAGATGTAGTTGCATCACCACTCGTGTCTCTTGTCTCCTTCTTCCATTCATGTCTATCCATGGCAGGGGGAAGAATCTAAAGCTGAGAAAGTGGCCTGGATCTCAGTCTCTCTGTTATCCCCTCTGACACACAAGGGGATACACGAGATGTGATTATGTGGAAGATGACCTCTAAAATACCCACTGACACTCTTTTATGGATGACTGCTTGGACATATGGCAGTGCTCTGCCTTGCTGTTGCATGTCTAGTTTCCCTGAGAACAGCGGCAGCTGGGACTGAGGAAGTGGATTCTTAATTCCGTGAGAAACAAATCTGTAGTCAGTTAGCTCTCCGACCCGAAAATCACTGACGAAATTATTTGGGTTAAGAGAAATTTACCATAGCAGGAGATCGCTAATCACACTTTGGGATCTTCTGTTCAGGTTTGAACATTACATGGTTGCTTGAATTTGTGACTTGGAAGTCCATGTTTCATGAAGACATATTTTCAAAACATATCCCCCCCCGGGTCCTCTGTGGCCTTGAAGCACTGACGTTGAAGAGCACTGACGTTGACGAGCACTGACATTGAAGAGCACTGACGTTGAAGAGCACTGACATTGAAGAGCACTGACGTTGAAGAGCACTGATGTTGAAGAGCACTGACGTTGAAGAACTGATCATTTTGGGTGGTTTTGAATGCGCACCCAGTTGCCCTAAAAGTAACCAACCATTCTGTGCACCCACACACACACTGAGTTGTGTTCTCCCCCACCCACGCACTGAGTTGTGTACACCCCCACCCACGCACTGAGTTGTGTACTCCCGCACACACGCACTGAGTTGTGTACACCCCCACCCACGCACTGAGTTGTGTACTCCCCCACCCACGCACTGAGTTGTGTACTCCCCCACCCACGCACTGAGTTGTGTACTCCCGCACACACGCACTGAGTTGCGTACTCCCCCACACACACACCGAGTTGTGTCCTCCCGCACACACACACTGCACATGTCTGTTTCAGATGGCAGCACGGTTTATTCAGCTGCAGCATCTCCAGTTCTAATGGGCCGTATAAATAGCTGCCCGTATTGGTGCCCCTGCTCAGCCTGACGCTTGCTCTCATTAACTGGCAGGGTTGAGATGACCTTGCTAACTACTCCTTTTCAGGAGGTCGAAGCTCCTTCCTATTATGGGAGATTTCAGGCGGCAGAAGACAATGCTGACTGTTAGATGGGACCAGCTCAACAGACTTTATCTGGTGGTAAGCATTGTTTTGCATAAAGGCACATGCGATGGGGATCTATATGCACCTGACTTATAGTGATGATGGGCACGCACAGCTAGTATTCAAAGAGGGAGAGAAGTAGAGGGCTGACAGACAGACACACTGACAGACAGACAGAGATTTAAATCTGGACATTCCCTCCAGAAAGCTAATGTGGATTTGAAGGAAGGGCTTTTTTGTGTTTCCCCGGGACTATTTATCCCATTGGCTCAGTACCAACGCTGTGCATGGTGTGTGCGTGTGCGTGTGTGTACCCGCACTTATGTCAGTGCTAAAAAAATCCATCTCCTATACTTGACGCATCCCCTCTCCTTTCTTTTTAATTTCAACATTCTGTCCTTAAAAAGAATTATGTTCTCTCTCTCATAACAGAAAGATCAGAAGACATGGTAGATGTGGGAAAGGCTGTGGGCGAAAAACGAACTGCATAAATACAGTAAATGGTTGGTTATATAATGCTTTATGCTATTCTCTTCACTCTACTGGACAGGATGTTGATGAAGTATGAAAAGGTAGGTCCAAACAGCCTAACACTTGTCCGTTTTCCAACCAGCCTTTTATAACAGTAGCTTCTCATAGGGTCAGTATTCTAACCAGCTTAACCCCTGATCACAGCAGTGGGCAGCTCCTTCAGATAGTATTCTGGCCAGTCTTAGACAATAGCAGTATCTAACTACTATAATTAGTATTTAAACCAGCCTGACTCCTTTGTGATAGTATTAACTAGCTACTATAGTCAGTATCCTGTTTAACCAACCTCCAATATAAAATCCTTTATGAAGGTGAACCGAACTGAGAGTTTGTAGACTGTATCTGAGACTAAATCCAAGGTGAATACTTCTGAGTATGGAAACTCTAATACCATGTACATATGCTTGTCCTATGTAGTAGCAGGCTTTTGTTTGCTACAAACCATACTTCCATGATACAAATTCATCAAATAGTCACAAACTATTCCTTCTTCCTGTTTAATTCATATCATTTGAATATCTCTCAGAATACCCCACTGTCCAAAACACATAATAAAAATCAGTCTTAACCCCTACCATCTTAATTGCATGGGTGGTTTAATTAGCCAATCAATATTTGGAAATGTTGACCTAGATTCAATTGGTACATGCGCATTTGCTTTGAGCAGACAAAGCAATAGAAACGAGGAGTTTGTGGTTATTTTAAATTCACGCTTGTTTTTTAAACGATTGATGTCGTCACCCATCCATGGAAACCATTTATACAGCGCAACGTAGGTACATGGTGAACCCATTGTTTTGTCCATGTTCTTTCTTAAATGACCTTTGCAATATACTCACTATTGACATTACATCAGTTCGCGCCAATAGTTAAATACGCCATAATGCATTTCAACAATGCCAGCTGTCGGACGATCATGGCTTTATAATGTACGGCATCTTAGACAGCCATCCAAACAGGTAACGTGCGCCGCTAGGTAAACGCCACATTAAAAACAGTGATGTTTAAGGATAAATGAATCGGAGCGGCTGTATGGTATGAGTGGGAACGCGCACACAGCCCTGATTAATTAAACATCAAGGCACGAAAAATCATGTATGCGTAACCGTCCGCCTATTTTGCCCTTTACTTCCTGTGTCGCCCCTTCTTATCTCTCGTTAACAGCCTCTCGCCGTTCCTTATCTGCTTTTTATCGGCCTCGTCTCGCTTTACCTCTGCCTTCGTTAAAAAACGCGCATGACAAGATGCAACTGCGAAGAGATAGTGATAGTAAAGGCCACTCGGTTTGATAAGTGCTCCAAAATATCTCAGGGAAAATATGTAGAAATACCACCTCAACATCGCGCGCACACACACACACACAAAATGTTTTAGAAGAATGTTGGGAAGAACACAGATTTTAACTATAAAAGTATGACAAAAACTTAAAACAGCCTTACTCCCATTCACACCCAGTCATCTACCCGAGGTATTTCGAAATAGCATTTAAAATATTTGAAAATTCAACCACACTCATATACAATGTCCTCACATCACAGCGGAAATGTGACTAAAGACTATTGTGCTAAATTGTGGGAAAATAATTACAAAATAAATAGATAAACAGGTACTAATCAAGCCTAGAAATGCATATATTTTTTGGAGTGTGCTGGGCTATTGATTTAGTCATTAACTCCTGATTTGTCTGTTTACAACACCTACACACAGGCACATACGCACGCACCTTACACACCCACACTTTCCCATACCTCGTCTTCTGTAGCGGACCGGTTTGGTATGCATGGAGAAAGTCCCAAACACAACACCCATCTCAATGTCTAGGTTCCCTTCTAAGGCTATTGATTTCACTACCTCTTTCTGTAACCGTCTTTCTGAGTCCCGATTTGTTCGTCTGTTTTCTACACTTTCATAGGTGGCTCATAGTCTCTTCAGCTCAGTTTTCCTGTCTCTTAATCAAGTTTGCCCTCCAGTCTGTTGTAATCCATTATTGTCCATTGTTTCAAAATACTGAGTCCAGCTATTCAACTGTCCCTCTCTCCCTCACTACTTCTCTCTTGTTCTTCCTCCTCTACTGTCTATCTTCTGGTTTGAGGGATGTATTTATTGCACACGGTGCTAAGAGGGAGAGAATAGAGGGGGAGTCAGAAGTGGGGGAAAGAGGGGGGATATGGATAAAAGGGTCCAAAATCAACTAGTCTTACACACATGGCAACACTGCAGGGTTTTTTGTTGCTTTGGCACTGGCTTTTATCAATTGTAACAAGGAGTTGCAAGAAGGGGTCCGGATACCTTGCAGATGAACTGAAACGGCTTGAATAACAAATTGGAAATAATAACAAATGAGCCCAGAGAAACATAGATAAGAGTGGATTCACACATAGATGGATAGATAAAATAGATGAAAACAGTAGATTCACACATAGACGGAACTTGACTAAAGCTGTATGAAACAGAAATGAAAGAGAGGGGTATAAGTAGGCTGAGTGATGTGGTTGTCAGGTGATAACAGGATAGTCGTTAGGTTTAAGTCTGGACATCAACGTGTTGCTTGGCAGCATCATTGGAGAGACCATCACTCTCCATGCAGGAAAGATTAGAGTGAGAATGACCTGGACAGGTGTTATTAAAAAGAGAAACAAAGAAGAGTTCAGACCATTTCTCTTGTTTAATTTCTGTCTGTATCAATGTGCTTGGATTTGTGCCATTACTGATTAAAACAATTTTTCTTACAGCTCTCTTTTATCCCTCTGCATTAAGCATATGTTGAGAAGGGATTGGAACATCGGTTTGCCATAAACTCCCTGTATGAAATAACAGCGTAGTTACAACTGCTAGATTTATTTACTCTACAACGCGTAAGATTCCTTTTTTTATTATTAAACCTCTTTCATGGATCCCATTTTTGGGGTGACCCTCGACTTTTATTGGTTGGGCAAGCGTTTTTCACAAACTCAGAATTGATTTAAAACCATCACGCTGAATGAATGGGTCCAAAATACCAATATGTGTCAGCTGGGGACTGGCGGAAGACGGGCAGGGGAACCCAAACGCACAACGCTGAGGCAGATGGAGACAAAACAAACAAATATGGGAAGAGAACAAACAAAAAAAAACAACGAGGAGCAGGTAAGCAAATGGGAGACCAAAAGACCAGGGCCGAGACTGACAACAAACAGGGGGAAAATATTGAAATAGCACAGAAGCGAGAATACCTTGTTTCTAGTGAGCCAAATCACGACCAAGAATGGCGTTGAACTGGCAAGACAGTGTAGTGAAGACTGGGAGTAAATGGAGTGGTGCTGATGAGGGAACATGTGGCAGGTGTGCGCAATGGGTAGATCGGTGGTAATATGGGGAGTGGCTTAGCCAAGCCGGGAGTGACAACGCGGAAAGAAATATAACAGGGAAAACCGAAAACCCGGTCCGGACTTGTCCGCCACCTGGCACTTGTTGGCTGCGACCGGGAAGGAAGGTATACATGAGGGTCGGATCCATAATGCGGGAGCACCTCAGGCCCGTAGCCCGCCCAGTCCATTAGGTACTGGAACCCTCTGCCCCGGCGATGTGTCTCCAGTAGCAGATGGACTATGTAGGCAGGATGGTCGTCAACGGCGGTTGGTAACCCAGGGAGACATCCCAGAGGAAGCGTGATGAGGAGATCAGCGGTTGCTCGGGCCGTGGGGAGCTTGGGCAGTGCAACTAAATGGGCTGCCTTCCAGAAACAGTTGATGCAGGTGAGGACCATAGTCATGCCGTTGGATGGAGGAAGGCCAGTGACGAAGTCCAGTGCAATGTGTGACCAAGGGCGGCTGGGGACAGGCAAACTGCGTAGGAGACCGGCTGGAGGACGCGTGGACGTTTTACTACTCGTGCAGGTTGAGCAGGCAGAGACGACGGAGCAAGTCTCCTCATCCATGGAGGGCCACCAGAAGTGTCGTTTGAGGAAAGCAAAGGTGCGAGTGATTCCTGGGTGGTAGGTGAGACAATTGGAGTGAGACCACTGCCGTACTTTGTAACAGACGGGGTCCAGTGCTAGGGTCAGGCTGTTGCACTTGCCGTGCAAGTGTCTCAATCTCCCAGATGACACCTGCCAACAGGCTTGTGGGAGGCAGGATAGGCTCAGGTGTGTTCTCTTTTGCATCTGGTTTAGTGTTGCGGGTCCCTAGACGATGGGTCAGGTGGAAATTGAACTTCCTGAAGAATAGGGACCAACGGGCCTGGCGGGGATTGAGGTGTTTTGCGGTCTGGAGGTAGGCAACGTTCTTGTGGTCCATCCAGATCAGAAGTGGCTAGTCCACTTCCTCCAGCGAGTGACGCCACTCCTCCAACGGCATTTTCACCATGAGCAACTCCTTATTTCCGACGTTGTAATTCATCTCGGTGGGGGTTAGCTTTCACGAGTAGAACGCACAGGGGTGCAGTATTTGGTCCTGTGTCAGATGCGTCTACTTTGACCACAAACTGGAGCGTGGGATCTGGTTCAATGAGGATGGGCGCGGAGACGAACCGATGCTTGCGCTCATGGAATGCGATCTCAGCCTCCTGGGTCCAATGGAAAGGCCTGGATGTGGAAGTGAGGTTGGTGTGAGAGTGGTGCAACAACCTGGCTATATTTGCTGATATATCGAAATTGGTAAACCACAGGAAGTGTTGGAGCTGCTTCAGGTTGCCAGGTGCCTGGTGACGGCCATTCCGCAACTCCAGCCACCTTCCCTGGGTCCATCTTCATTCGTCCCTGGGAGAGTACGTGGCCCAGGAAGGAAACGATTGCGTGGAACTCGGGAGAAAATCAGGATGTCGTCTAGGTACATGAACAAAAACCGATTGAGCATGTCTCTGTGGATCTCATTAATGAGAGCCTGAAACACTGCGTGCCATTGGAGAGGCCAAACGGGACTATGAGGTATTCAAAGTGAAGCGGGAGGTGTGGTTACTGCAGAAGCCTCGCGGGGGGGGTGCCGGAGGTGTCTGGTGGGCTCCTGCCTGACGGCACTCCAAAGCCGCCAGGATATCTGCCAGGGAGGCAGCAAGGTTCTGTAGGAGCTCCTCATGCCTAGCGAGCATGATGCCCTGATGGCCTAGGCCTCAGGCGAACAAGGTTGGTGTCGGCTGATTCCATCATACGGCCAAATCAATCTGTCAGCTGGGGCCTGGCGGAGACGGGCAGAGCAACCCAAAACGCAGAGCGCAGAGCGCAGTGGCAGATGGAGACAAAACAAATGAATACGGGAAGAGAACCAGTGGTGGGGGAAAAACACTGGGCACGAAAAAAACAATGAGCCTGTGACAACGTGTTTCTTAAGAGGATGTGGACATTCATTTCTTTTTTTTTCAAGATTTTATCTCAAACGGAGTGGGCATTGTGTGATTGCAGATGTGGACCTGTATAACTTTTTTCAAGATTGAATCTCAAACGGGGTATGCGTTGTGATTTTGTTACATACAGTTTATGTCCTTGCACATGTTCATTGCTCAATAGCGGCCATCTTTTTTTTACATATTGGCCTGGCTGATATAACTTCAGAAGAACTTGGTCTGTAGGTGCCAAACATCAAAGTATGTGAAGATCAGTCATTTGCTACCATTGGAGTAGATTTTTATGTGTTTTTCAGAAAATCCAAAAAGGCGAGAAATCCCTGATAGCATACTACATGGGTCCAGGTGGTAAAGTTTTTATAGTGAGGAGATGTACCTATGTGTTCATTTTCAAATCTCTAGAGCAGAGGCAGTAACATAATAATAATAATAATAATAATAATAATGAAGGAACAAACATAATTGGGTTTCTCCAGTGAACTGCTGAGACCCTAGATATATATGACAGAAATATCACATGGATCTGTTTATAAGGCTCTTTGCAGGGACACTTTTTCAAATGATCATCCTTGAGATGTTTTTACACCTGTGGAGTCCATCTGTGGTAAATTCAGTTGATTGGACATGATTTGGAAACATACACCTCTTTCTGTGTATGGTCCCACAATTGACAATGCAATTGTCCATGGAGATCAGAGACAGGATTGTGTCAAGACACAGATCTGAGGAAGGGAATCAAGACCTTTTTGCAGCAATGACGGGCTATAAGAACACAGTGGCCATTTTAAACTTCTTCCTTAGACCTTGCCGGTCGACCAAACTGGGCCAATGGGGAGAAGGGCGTTATTCAGGGAGGCGACCAAGGACCCTGTGGTCAACTCTGCTGGACAGTTCGAGTGTGAAAAGTGGGAAAACATTTGAGAAGGACAACCATCTATGCAGCTCTCCACCACCAATCAGGCAGAAGCTACACCTCATTAAAAGCACATGAAAGCCCGCTAGGGAGTCTTTTAAGGTGCATGGCGGCAAACTATAAGCAGGCTTTGATGTGCCTTTCTTGAGGAGGGGCATCCATCTGGCCATTCTACCATACATGTCTAGTTGGTAAAGGGCTGCAGTGATGGTTGAATACATAAATAAATCAAAAAAATATATATATATTTTTATACATTTTTTAAATGTTCAAACAATTGATTGCTGTGATGAGGAAATACAAATTAGTAATAAGGCTGTAGAGCAGGGTTCATCAACTCTGGCCCTCGAAGCCAGTTTCACACCATTTTTTCATAGCAACCCTCTAATCAGGATCTTATTTTGAACTGAGATACACGGTGCGTCCAATTAACAATGAGGTAGAACAGAAAACCAGCAGGCTCCGGCCCACATAGGGTAAGAGTCGATGATCACTGCTGTAGAGTAACACAATCTAGAAAAAGTTATGGGGTGTAAATCATTCTAAAGGCTCTGCATTTGTCAGTACTATTGTTATCTTTGTATTGCAAGGTTCCTGGAATTTCCTAGCCCTAAAATGTATCCTCCTCCCATCCTTTGAACTGTACATCTCTCTGTCTCTCTCTAATGCTAACCTTAAGACCCCCTCCCCTTTGCTCTGAACTAGATTCTTCTATCTTCACATTGGGTACTGACAGCGAGGGCAGACCTCCAACCAGCGGAGAGTCAGGTGATTAGAAGTGGAGAATGGAGAGGAGGGGAGGAATAGAGACACCAGGAGAAGAGGTCTGTAACTGGTTCATAGTCATCGTACTCTCGATCAGTGACCCATTGGGTGATATTTTGAAGCCCTTAAATAGTGAGACATGAATACTTCTTCTTCTTACAGAAGAAACATTTCTTTGCGAAATGTAGGGTTGCTGGAGTCTCTGCGTTATGTAGGATTAACGAGAGACACTTAAAAGAAAGGCTAATCATTAATACCTCCAGGAAAAGAACGACAGTACTTAGGCTTTCACTCTCTAGTCATTACATTCACCCTAGCCAGTATCTCTCTTCCACAATCCCCCCTTGTACCCTTTATAATAGTTTATTCATACGCGGTGTGTTAACACTATCTTAGCTGTTCTATCTTGGTTAACCCTTTAACTCCCACTTCTGAAATCTCTCACACCTATAGTGTTGCAAAACTCTAGTTACTTTCAATAAATTCCCAGGTTTTTCAGAATCCTGGTTGGAGGATTCCCTAAATTAGGATAGAATAAGCTGAAGATCTTGAATTATTCAACAAGGATTGGTTGAAAACTATAAAAAAAATTTTGCAACCTTATTTACACATATCCTACTCCCACACAAACAAACACACGTACGTGCGCACAAGAATTCTATATAACAATATCCCACCCATTTCTCAATTCAGAATTAAAAAACTAATTATTCTCCATCTTTGCACATACCCAGAATACACTTCTGTTTGGCTTAATTATAAAAAATATTTGTTCTCAATAAATGTTGTCCATCTTCTACTGCCGTGTCCAATTGTTTTGAGAATGACACAAATATTAATTTTCACAAAGTCTGCTGCCTCAGTTTTTATGATGGCAATTTGCATATACTGCAGAATGTCATGAAGAGTGATCAGAGGAATTGCAAAAAGTCCCTCTTTGCCATGAAAATGAACTTGATCCCACTAAAAGAAAACATTTCCACTGCATTTCAGCCCTGCCACAAAAGGACCAGCTGACATCCTGTCAGTGATTCTCTCGTTAACACTGGTGAGAGAGGACAAGGCTGGCGATCACTCTGTCATGCTGATTGAGTTAGAATAACAAACTGTTCTTCCTCTGTTAACCATGGTTACTTGCAAGGAAAAAAGAGCTTCACAGGCAAGGATATTGCTGCTAGAAAGATTGCACTTAACCCTAACCCAATCTACCATTTATCGGATTATCATGAACTTCAAGGAGAGAGGTATTAGTTGTTGTGACGAAGGCTTCAGGTTGCCCAAGAAAGTCCAAAAAGCGCCAGGACCGTCTCCAAAAGTTGATTCAGCTGCGGGATCGGGGCACCACCAGCGCAGATCTTACTCAGGAATGGCAGCAGGCAGGTGTGAGTGCACCTGCACGCACTGATCACAGAGGCAAAGACCTTTGGAGGATGGCCTAATGTCAAGCAGGGCAGCAAAGAAGCCACCTCTCTCCAGGAAAAACATCAAGGATAGACTGATATTCTGCAAAATCCCCTTTCTGATTGTTTGGGGCATCCGGAAAAACGCTTGTCCGTAAAAGAAAAGATGAGCGCTACCATCAGTCCTGTGTCGTGCCAACGGTAGAGCATACTGAGATCATTCATGTGTGGGGTTGATTTTCAGCCAAGGAAGTGGGGTCACTCCCAAATTGGCCTAAGTACATAGCCATAAATAAAGAATGGTACCAAAACTTCCTCTGAGAGCAACTTCTCCAAACCATCCAAGAAAGGTTTGGTGAAGAACACTGCCTTTTCCAGCATGATTGAGCACCTTGTCATAAGTGATAACTAATTGTCTCGGGGAACAAAACATTGACATTCCCAGACCTTAATACCATTGAGAACTTGTGGTCAATCCTTAAGGGGGCGGGTGGACAAACAAAAACCCTCAGATTCGGACAAACTTCAAGCATTGATTATGCAAGAATGGGCTGCCATCAGTCAGGATGTGGCCCAGAAGCTAATTAACATCATTCCAGGAAGAATTGCAGAAGTCTTGAAGAAGAAGGGTCAACACTGCAGATATTGACCCTTTGCATGTACTTAATGCAATTGTCAATAATAGCCTTTGACACTTGAAATGCTTGTAATTATACTTTAGTATAGTAACATCTGACAAAAAGATCTAAAAACACGGCAGCAACAAACTTGGTGTAAACCAATACTTGTATCATTCTCAAAGCATTTGGCCATGGCTGTACCATGACCACTAATACAGTTGCTGTGAAATGCCCCCTGCTGGTAAAATTAGATAAAACAGGATGCCATCAAAGAATGGGAAAAATGCAAGGTGAAATATTAACACAAATATTTTAGGTGCAGCATGTGTCTCTATGTAATATCTCAGTCTTACCATCCGAGTAAAAGGATAGTCAAAAAAGGTTTTTAACAGTTTTTTGATAGTGAGGAACTAATTCAAACCCAGAATGGTTAGTAGAGTCCATAGAGATTATATAGATACATTTGTTGAAAAGAAAAATGTTTATTTGATTTAAAAATAAGATGTATAACATTACGCAAACTAAAGATTTAGCTAATTTGTAACTCCTTTAGTTTGCAGTATAAGCCATTCAAAAATAGTACAACATATGGGGCATTAAGGATTTGTTGTCTTCAATAAATATAGGCAGTAAATAAATATATAGCCAGCCATGCATTTTGATACTCCCTGAATATGAGAAAATCACATGCACTGTCAGCTGTTTAATAACGTCTTTACATTGACCATTGTGAAGTAGCACATTCCACGAATGCATGGCTTTAACCGGAATTTAAAGCACAAATACATCTACACATTTGTATGAAATGTTATATAACCTTCATGAGTATAAATATGATGAGTTAGGCACACCTCTGGTAATAAATGTACTAAATGTTGTAATAAATGTCCCAGTGCTTGTAATACGTTGTAGGGCCCATTAATTACCAACAGGTGGCAGCATTGAACAACACAATTTCAACATATTTAGTCCTACTGCCACAAGTCAAGCCAGACATTTCGTTTACTTATGAGTGAATGGAATACCAAACATAAATCGAATATGCATTGTTCTTTAATATATAAGATTGCTGTGCAATATGATATTGAACTAGGCTACTGTGGGAGTTTGTGCAGTGATTCATCAATTTTAATTGCGTATGCATTTTCTGCTTCTGGTGTCTGCTTCTGGTGTCTGACAACTTAAATACCAAAGCAATGCGGGCCATCATGATAGATACATCATAATAGATTGATCAGTTACATAGCAAAGACATCATGCTAAAAAATGAATAGCATTGCCAACATTAGAAG
The DNA here is from genome assembly GCA_016801125.1 of Novumbra hubbsi. Classification (NCBI taxonomy): domain Eukaryota; kingdom Metazoa; phylum Chordata; class Actinopteri; order Esociformes; family Umbridae; genus Novumbra; species Novumbra hubbsi. The sequence continues at coordinate 87,932 of JACXGK010000753.1, forward strand.
TTACTGAGAACATGGTTGAAATTGGGTCCAACTGAAAACCATAGTTTACCTTTTCTGATTTAAACAGCATATCCAGCTTGTTTTATTTACCAAAGACATGGTGATAAACTGTCACAAAACTACACCAAGTGCTATTGGAGTATCTTGTATGTAATTAACTAATACCTGGACTGCCCCAAAAACCTTTTATACTTATTTTTTAGAAACACACTATAACACATTTACTGTATGTTGGCTATGACCCCCTAGTGGTGTTGAAGTGTCCTATAGCGTTCAACAACAGTTTCTATAAATCTTTCTGTAGATATATATTAACTGTGAAGGGGTATATTTAATCAGACGTGCACAACAGAGGCTGATTGTCATCATTTCAACAGGCAAGAGTAAGCTATTTTCATGAAAACGGATACAATTACCAGACTAGCTTTTGGTGGAGAATATCTAAGGTAGATATGCTGCACTGGTGAGCAGAATCACCATTCCTTTTGTTTTATATGAAGTATGTCTGGCTGGCTAAACATTTAAAATGCTGGGAAAAATTCCATCAAAGTGGATCAGGACAGGGAACAAAGTAATTTTTGGTGAATTTGAATTTAACTCCAGGAAGACCACCTGGATGGGGCCAGCTAAATAAATAGACCTGTTCATGACGATGTCAAACCTGGGGAGGGGCAGGAACTTGATATAGGTTACATTTGCATATGGCTGTTATGATGCCCCCGTCTGGCCCCCGTCTGGCCCCCGTCTGGCCATGTTGCATTTATGTTGTTAAGTAAATAGTATTTGTGCAGTGTCATTTCTGCATGTATGGACAGTGACCGTATATATTGTATGTATGTGATGATTTTCCTATTAAGACAAGATCAATAGCTATATATATGAGAGATGAGAGAGACATGGAGAGAGGTAAAATGATAAGCCAGACAGGAAGGAATGCTTGAGAGAGCGAAAGAGGATGGATATATAAATAAACTGAACGGAAGGAGATTTAAAAATTAAATGGCAATGCGCACACTGTCAGCTTCAATCAACTGCCATTACAGGAAAGAGAGGAAGGCAAAATCTCCTGTAGGCAGATCTATTTCTGCTGTCCCCTGTTAAAGTGTGGCTACAGCAACTATTATATAACATCCTGCAGTTCTGTCAGAATTGACTGGTTACAGTGAGTCTCAAAAAGTCAAAAATTATGATATTCCAGACAATGACAAAATATCAGGGAAATTAACATATTTTTTTATTGAACCAGTCCAGTCCTGAGACACACTCAAAAATTACCCCCACAGTGATCTTTAACTGGCCATGAATTAACTGAAGCACGAAATGCTTTCAATACCCCTGAAACGTTAGAAGATCTATAGGAATCGACATGCCAATTTGGCTGAACATTTTGAAATAAATAAATGAAAATCAAATGATTTATTGGAAAGGCACCACAAAAAAAAGCACTTCAATACAACTTGGCACCAAACTGACAGTACTGTGACAGTACGCGCTGGCGAATTGATCTGAGCTACAGTATGCAAACTTATAAGACATCCCCAAAATGGAAAACCTGTGGAAAGATATCCATGCTAATACAACCAAATAACAGAGAGAGAGATACAGCCATAAATACAGAGGGGGACGTGTCAACAATAGTGCGACTGGAGGGGCAGAGAAAGCGTCTCCCAACCGGAAAGGAGGAAAGCTCCGGAAATTACTTGTGTACATGTTCTGTAGATACGTTTGATTTAGAGTGAGCTTGAGTGATCCAGCACGGAGCCACTGGGAGTAACAGATAGTAGGGTTAATTAAGTAGCCACCTTGGCCTTCCCTGTTGGCCATCACATTGGCATTTATCTATCCGCAACTGACGTGATTATCTATCCCCGCCCGACAGGATCCTGACACGCAAGTGAAAATAAAAAAAAACATCAACTGTCAATCAATTGCGTTCATTTAGGAGCAGGACACAGTTCTTGTGAGGTATGTTCTTTGCTGAATTACAAATAACTCTCATTGGTTACTTACACTATTTTAGTTGGTCATTTATAATAGATGAACTTAATTTTTCGGTACTTTACCTTGGACGTTAGTGATGGATTGACAGGACGAGGTGTAGACACGTTTCACAGTATTCTTTTTTCCAAGGTATTGTATGGAACAGAACTTTAATGCAGGTGTTGCATATGTTGACTTTGTATTCCCCGCTGACACGCATACCCTTCTAACATGTGGACCTGTAATCCTTAACAATATAAATACCCCACTCATGTCCCAGGAATATGAATACAAATGTGCGTGTCAGGATGGATGGTAAAAATCATGAGTAAGAGGTTCAGACGTTACCAATCATGAGTAAGAGGTTCAGACGTTACCAATCATGAGTAAGAGGTTCAGACGTTACCAATCATGAGTAAGAGGTTCTCCAGGCACCACTACAGTGCTGCACCCAACGGCCCCATACAGTATATCATGAACAAGACTAGATCTAAATTAAAGCCAATCAGGAACTGAGGGGCAGTCTAAAAACTCAATTCAAGCCAATCATGAACTAATGGGCTGTCTAGAATTCCCTTTTAGCTAATACGTTTCTAATGGGCAATCTAATATCTCCCTTCTAGCCAATCAGGAACTAATGGGCAGTCCAGAACTCCCTCTTAGCTAATCAATTTCTAATGGGCAATCTAAAACTCCCTTATAGCCAATCAGGAACAAGTGGACAGTCTACAACTCCCTTCTAGCCAATCACAAACTAATGGGCAATCTAAAACTACCTTCTAGCCAATCAAGAACAAATGGGCAGTCTACAACCAGTCTAGCCAATCAGCTAAAAGGATATAACAATATTGTGTGATAATTGATTATTGATCTGCTGGTTTGCGTTTCAAGTATCCACTTGGGTTTGTTTCTTTGTAAAACCCATATCTATCTATTGTAGGTGTTGCTAATACCAATACTCGTCGTCATGCATAACAACACATGGCTAAACAACACAGATGTGCATGTTTATTTTTTTATGTTTGTCCTTCCAAGGTGGCCAGTCTAGCAGGGGGGAAGCGACAAATCTGGGATGTAATACAGGGTAACCAATAGGTTTTCTGTGGCCCCACATCCCAACCAATGGGGGTTAAGTTCAGGTGTTCTGACTAAATTCACTCAAGTGTATGTGAATGTGCGTGACAGAAAGGAAGTTACAGTGTGTAGGTTTGTGGGCTTGTGGGAGTGTTGCATGTTTTGTGTGTGTTTCCTTGCAGGTGTGTGGGCATGACACGCCATTGTTTTGTTAGTATGCAGGCATGCATGTTCGTGAGAGAACACATCTGTGTGTGTCCATGCATATGAGTGTGTGTTCAGTTTTGGCTCCTCTGTTGTCTCCCGAGGGACACGTCCACCAGCTGAGTGACTGGGCAGAGGGGGTGGTCATAGGGGGTGGTCATAGGGGGTGGTCAGAGCGGGTGGGC
>JACXGK010000754.1:0-44023 GCA_016801125.1 Novumbra hubbsi
ACACACACTCCCACCTACCACACACACTCCCACCTACCACACACACTCCCACCTACCACACACACTCCCACCTACCACACACACGCCCACCTACCACACACACTCCCACCTACCACACACAATCCCACCTACCACACACACTCCCACCTACCACACACACTCCCACCTACCACACACACACTCCCACCTACCACACACACTCCCACCTACCACACACACTCCCACCTACCACACACACTCCCACCTACCACACACACTCCCACCTACACCCGCACGTCCACTTACCACCTTCCATCGTTCCTTGACCACGACCAGCACACTGAGGATGTCAGCTTGCTCCGTTGTCGCAGCACTCATCTCGCCGGCGGTGGACCTCTGATCTGTGGGAGATTCTCCCTCTGCTTGGAACTCCGGCTAACCACGAGCGTCCTGGCTAGGTTGGCCTTGGCATCAGGCCTCTGAGGAAACCCTGAGGAAACCCTGAGGAAACCCTGAGGAAACCTAAACCCCAGGACAGGAGAGATGCATTTGTTTTGGTAGGTAGGGCTTTTCAATCTGGACCACAATAGGTTTTAAGAAATATATTACTTAAGTGAGTCTAAGTAATAACTGCCCTAGTCTGGCCACAAATCAGACAGAAAGAACATAAATATCTTGAAATCTTCGGTGCTCTCAAGCCCAAGACAACTGGAACCTTTCAGACATAACTTTGATCGACACCTCTTCTACCGAGGCTTCATGACATCTGTTGTTGTCATGAAGTCCTCGTGGGCAGGAGGAATGTCGACCAATCGGTGGAACGGACAGCTGATGACAGCTGAAGTGGAGCATGTGGGCCAGATGAACAAAACCTGGCTCCTGAAAGCCGACCCCTTGGGCTGGTGCCTATGCTACCTAAGCCTAGCCTGTGGTACGTTGCCTAAGTGCAGCTGCGACAACTGCTGTTTCCCGGTGTCAGCCCCCCCACACACACACACACCACACACACACCAACCAACCACACACACTGAAAGCAGGGCGATTTATGGAACAGCCATGCTCTAGGTTACATACTTGCCAATTCATATAATTAATGGAATTCCATTTTCACCCCTCAACATCTCAGTATGATCGAACGACACATCTATGACAGGTCAACAACACCATAACATAACACTTGTGTAATAACCTACCAAGTCAGGCTTATTTCAAAAGTGACGTCACTAGTCAGTCAGAGATGTGTAACAGAGGCCTAGTCAGGGATCGAGGTGTGTGGTGTTATAGAAATTTAAAGTGTTCAAATTATGCCCACATGTCGACTGGATTCATTTTACAAAGAACACAATTACCAATTTTTAACAGCAGTCGCCATCAAGTTGCAGTGTTTTCTTCTCACGGATCGTACCAAGAAGTCAACGCACTGTTTAGGAAGCACCACTTACCCCAACATTTGTCTGTCCCCGAAGCCCCTACCCCAACATTTGTCTGTCCCCGAAGCCCCTACCCCAACTTTTGTCTGTCCCCGAAGCCCCTACCCCAACTTTTGTCTGTCCCCGAAGCCCCTACCCCAACATTTGTCTGTCCCTGAAGCCCCTACCCCAACATTTGTCTGTCCCCAGGGCTAGTTCTCCTCCATAACTCTATGTTCTCCTCCTTAACTCTAAGAAATGCACTCTTTAACAACTCTCCTTGTCTCCTGTTGCGGTTCAATTTAGAAGGACGTGAGGTCTCGGCCTACACCTGTGGAGTACCAGGCCCAGAAGACCTTGTCCCGAGCCCTCCTGGTTTTGCTGCAGAACAAGCAACCTGACGATTCCAGCTGCTACTCTGCTGACCCCCCCTCCCAACCTAGATCTAGATGATCCTGATGATTCCAGCTGCCACCAGGCTGAACCCCTAATCAACCCACCCTGGACTGTTCCTGTCCTGCCAATCTGATCATGCTTGTCACCTATATCAGGCATTTTAGACTCTGGACATAGCTCATGTGAATTTATTAATTATTAGCAGTATTCTTAAACATCACCCTGCACAGCCACAAGAGGTATGGCCACCCCTTTGAGCCTGGTTCCTCTCTAGGTTTCTTCCTACAATCCGGCCCCCATAGGGAGTTTCACCTAGCCACCGTGCTTCAATCCTGTTGTTGCGTGCTCACTGGGGTTTTAGGATGGGTGTTTTTGTAAAAGCACTTTGTGACACCCACTGTTGTAAAAAGGGCTTTATAAATAAATGTGATTGATTGATTATCCCCGAAGCCCCTACCCCAACATTTGTCTGTCCCTGAAGCCCCTTCCCCACACATTTGTCTGTCACTGAAGCCCCTACCCCAACATTGGTCTGTCACTGTAGCCCCTACCCCACACATTGGTCTGTCACTGAAGCCCCTACCCCACACATTTGTCTGTCACTGAAGCCCCTACCCCACACATTTGTCTGTCACTGAAGCCCCTACCCCACACATATGTCTGTCACTGAAGCCCCTACCCCACACATTTGTCTGTCACTGAAGCCCCTACCCCACACCTTTGTCTGTCACTGAAGCCCCTACCCCAACATTGGTCTGTCACTGAAGCCCCTGCCCCACACATTTGTCTGTCACTGAAGCCCCTACCCCAACATTGGTCTGTCACTGAAGCCCCTACCCCAACATTGGTTGAGGACTTGCGCCCAGTGTCTTTCCAGGACAGGAGCTGAGGAGAAATCCCAAGATGCAACAGGGGACACAATGGGAAACGGCAGTTACAGTGCTGAGGTAGACACACTTAGATCAGTGAAATTTAGACTGTGAAATCTGACACAGTGTTGTTGATGTGCTGTTGGGGCCAGGGGCCTTAGCTCAGCAACATCTCTGTTCCCTCTCTCTCTCTCTCTCTCTCTCTCTCTCTATCTGTCCCTCTCCTTGTCTCTCCCTCTCTATTTTCTTGTTCAGACTGCTAAGCACAGCAGTCCCTGGATGTGTCTTCCTCTGTTACTCTTCCTCTCACCAACCAGACTGCAGTAGACAGCATATACAAACTCTCACAGCCGTCAGTAGTACACAGCTTTATTTAAGGACACAGCGGTTCTATTTCTAAATGAGACCAGCAGTGTGTCGTGCATGTTACGTAGCTTGGTGCAATATCTCACAGTAGACAAGACAACTGTGTGAGCAAGAACGTATATGTGCTGAGAGGTGGGGTGGGATCCTGGCAGAAGCAGCAGCTCTGACTGAAAAGAACTCTGAAGGTCAAAAGAAGAAACATCAATCTACTGCTCAAACCCTGAAGCAGGAAAGTTGCACACAATTAGGGGAGCTTGACCTCCTTGTCTGCCTGTGAGAAGCTACAAATAAAAGATGTTCAGCAGTATTCCTAAGTGGCAAGGTCACGGTGGGCCTTTTCCAACCACTGTACGGCGGAAGACGTAACCAATCCATTCGCCAAGCTCTACATCAGGGCCCCTGTTCATGAGGCACCTCAGAGCCACAACGTGGCATCGGTTTTCACCCCGGCACCCTATTAAGTGAGCTTCATTTGACCAGGACTACGTCTTTTACGGTATAGTGTGCCATTTGGAACATGCTGCATTTGTGTGAGTTGACGACCAACACAACACTGCCGTTCTCTAGACACGCAACGCAGACCATGAGTCAGAATAACACATAATGTGGCGTTATGGTCATACACCTTTGACGTCCTACCCAGTCACGCAGTAAGTCATGCTCCCTGACCCCGCCTGTGCCTTGTGTCTCCCCGTGGCGATGAGGCTGCCCTCCACTCACATCTCCAGACAACAGGAAGACTCGCCGAACATTATGCTAGCCGCCATGATGTTTAGACAGATGGCTTTCTGTTGGATGGGCACACTTCCATTCTTTGGGACTGAGCAGTGTCACACCACGTACACACACACACATTCTCTACCCCCAACACCAACACACACACACAGCTGGTGCACACACGCACTCAAAAGTCTCTGCGCTCGACACACATCCTCACACACACACACAAACATGTGTCAAGTCAACAGGATAAATAAGACAAATTACGCTAGGGGAAATGTCTCCCATGTTAGCTCTAATTGAATTCATTGGAGGGCGTTAGGGCGGACAGCCTCAGTGCTCTGGCCCCGGTGAACCCGTCCTTTCAGGACTCTAACTGTACCATAGCTTCCCAAAATGGAGCCAGATCTCTGGTCAGAAGCAGGGTACAAGGTTCGTAACAGGGTGCCATTTGAGGACGCTCTATTGTTGGGGTGAAAGAAGTGTCTGATTCCATAGCTGCTCTGCTGCCTGGCTGTTCAGTCGACTCTCTGTTCAACACCCTGGAGACCAGCCAGCCTGGCTAAGGGATGGGGAGGGAGTCCTCGCTCCATCTCTGCCCCAGACCGGTCCATGTCCCCTCGTAACCTGATGCTACAGTCAGTAATGGGCATGTTAGCAATGAAGGATGTAGGGGATCATCTCTCAAAATCAGTGTCCTGGTACTTGTAGCGTACCGTACTGATCAATGACTGTATGTCATGATAATGTGAGCCTTGTCTGTATGTTCCTGCTTTATTCATAAGGTATGGTTTGATGTCAACTAGACATGTTTCTGGATACTACAGCCGGTGGCAGAATTATATAATGGTTAGTATCATAGCAATCTATCTACAGAACACCAAAACATTAATGTAGGCTAATGTACCTTTTGATATTCCGATGATAAGAAACAAATGTGTCTTTTTTGGATGGGTTTGTTATGTTATTTTCATGAGAATCTGCAGAGGGCTCAAAACAGCCAGGATCATAACAATGAGATAGAATAATAAAATATGCATTTTAATTCTCATGATTATCTCTGTATGAGATATAAGCCATTGCTATCCGATAGGGACAGAGGGACTACTGACAGACATTAGAAAAACAGTTTGAAATCAGTCATCAGTCATGAACGATAACATGTTGAAAACACATGTAGTCCCTGAGTAAAAAAAGAAGTTTAAACATGTTTTGAACAGTTTGAAATCAGTGATCAGTCATGAACTACAACATGTCGAAAACACATGTAGTCTCTGAGTAAAAAAAGAAGTTTAAACATGTTTTGATTGAAAAACCATTTTTTGGTGCCGATAGCAAACTGGCGTAGTAACAACATTCCGAAAACAATTACACCCAATCACCCCCCACACGCACAGACAACTTATTATAACCAAAACACGGACGAAGTAATAGATAAGAAACAAAAGCTATGCCTTTTAACGGATGCGCCTGAATGTCATACTGGGGCTGATATAATGCTAACGAACCAGCTCCAGACAACTGCTCATTTGATTTGATTACATGTCAATGTGAATATAGGACAATGCACAAAAGAAACGAGCATGAGGGAGCTGTTACCATGTAATAACAACGTAACTAGATATTTGGTTGTCCAATGTGTCTGTGATGTGGCATAGCGAAGCTGCGTAGCTAGCCCGTTGCTACAGCAGATTTATGATTGCGCGTACACGAACAGTGTACACACGGGCTATGCTAGAGTACCTCTTTGCATTAACTATGGGGACAACATTGCGTTCTATAATAGAATATTACTGCAAATAATTATAAAAATGTCCGCGGCAGCGATGCGTCATTTTAAAATGTAGTTGTGGCCTGGTAATGTTGACAACAGCAAATGTAGCGAAGTACTTGCTGTCATTATCAGATTGCATAGCAGCGGTGTCCATACTCCATACATACCTTGGCCGCTACAATCCTTGATCCAAAAAGAGCCGGGTGTGGTTAGAAAAAATCCTTTATGTTTGTCTGGATGGAACGTTGAGACATCGAGTGGAATTCCATAGTGGGTGCGTTGTCCATGTGATGCTAATTCCGAAATTCATACGCAGACGTGTTAATTTAGCAGCAGGAATAATAAGATTTAACTATTCACCCCCCTTTCTCTTCTCTCACTGTCACCTCAGCATCTCTATCTTTCGCTGCAGATCCGTGACGTGACTACACTTCTCTAATGATCAGTCTGTCTGCGTACGCGTTCACGGTGCTATCCCCCTCGCAACAGCTCTCTTGGTGAACGAGCTCAGACTTAAAGCACTAGTGCACGTGAAATTATGATTCATGAGCGTGGCCGCGCCCAATATTCCCTAGTATTAAATGTGTGCTTATTTTCCCGATAGGAGGTTCAGGAGTTGCCAAGTTGCAGTAATACATTATTTTGTATGTTTGTTTATTCTGCAATTCGAATGAGGTCTTTATCAATGAAGCTCCAGATATTAGAGCATATGGATTTTGGAGCATGAAAAAAATTGTATATTATAGTAATTTAGCTGTCGTGCTTACCAAGAGACGTGTGACAACATTTAACACAATATACGCACAATATCAAAAACTAAATCATATCACGTGTACATTGGTTGTGACCCTAGGGGCTTCTAGTGATATAATTTATATTTTGATTTTAGGAAATTTGCTAAGTAACCACAATTCAACCAAACTCATAAATTACAACTTGATAACCAAACGTGGAACTAGGAACAGAGTGTACATTAGTTTTGGAACTGGTCCATAAATGACATCGCGCAGGGTTTTCTGGGAGCATATAACGATGACGTTGTCATGTACAACTGGTCAGTATGATATTTCCTTTCAGCTACCTCTGAACATGTTGTAAGAGGATGACGTTTCGTGTGTAACTCGACCTGGCAGTTATTGTCAGTGGTAATCAAATGCTCTGAATGGCAGAGGTTCAATGTAGGTAGTAGCTAATGTAGCTAGCCTAGGCTTGTGTGTGTTAATGCTACTGCCTTCTGCCCGCCGCTATTGTAGAATTCCACGGCTTTTTCGTCACTACAGGATGCTCAAGCTGTTCGGTGGGCTAGTTCTTGTCGGACTAGCGTTGGCGTGCTTAGCGTCCTGGGTGCTGGATACATATGATACCGCTTGGCACCCCAAACGGAGTGTTCGGCATTCCCACGCCGGTGAGGAAGAGAAAGTTAGAAGGACTAGTCATCTTCCGTATCCCGGCGGCGATTTGGATAACGTGTTCTGGTTCTTGCAGGTGAGTGGATCCAGCTGCTAACTTGATTTGCTGACTAATATGTACTAACTGGCTAGCTAAGTGCTGTTAGCGTCAGTTCATTTGTCGACGTCCAGCGTCCCTGTCAATTGTCAGTTTGACAGCACTTGGCGAGTAACGCAGCTAGCAAACGTGTATGTCGGGCAGTAATGACTGTCGTGTAAAAATGTACGCTGAATGGGGTCACTCTAAGACCAGTTACCTTATGACCAGTCTTTGACACAGGTGACACAATCCAGAAATACAGTTTATATACAGGTTGTAAGACTTTGAACCTGGCCTTTTGTAAGGTATTGAGTAATCAGTAATTAAGGGTGCACACTAACTTTAATATATTGTCAAAGCACCTGTTTGTGCTTTAAAACCACCCTTGATTATATGTTCTGGTACCGTCCCACATAGGTGTCTGACATTCATATCAGTCGATTCCATGACAAAAAACGCATTCAAGACTTTGAAAAATTCTGCACAGATACAATTGAAGTTATCCAACCTGCACTTGTGCTCGCAACAGGTACAGTAGTAAATTAGTTTCTTCTGGTTTATTAGTTTTGTCGCGTCCTCCATAATTAGTTGTCCAATTCCCGGTACCCTGCAACCAAACGTAAGTTATTTCTCATAAGTCTCTCGGTCGGCCTGTCTATCTGTCTGCTTTACAGGAGATCTGACAGATGCGAAGACTGAGAACAAGGTGGGCTCCCTGCAGCATGAGGTAGAGTGGCAGGCCTATCACAATGTCCTGAAGAGATCCCGGGTGCTGCAACGAACCAAATGGATCGACATCCGAGGGAACCATGGTAACGTAAGATTCCTCCTCTAAAACCCTCTTGCACTAAGTCATTTCTATAAAGAAGAAATTGAAAAGGTATTTTTTACAAGGCTAATGGATTGGTGTGGAATCAGGTCCTATATGTCTGGAATCGTTCCAGGCCTGGTCAGATCCCCTTAAAGGAGGATTCCCGGAAGATCTTGTCAGTTATTTAGTTTATTTACCCAAGTGTAAATGGTATGTATTAATTCCTTCCATTTTTTTTGTGTCTGACAGATGCCTTTAATATTATTTCATTGGATAGTATCAACAACTATTACCGGTGAGTGATAACCCTTTTCTTGAAAGAATGTTGTTTACATTTGTTCGAGACTTGCCATTGGTCAGATGACATGTCACTCATTCATGTTTAGTGACTTTATAAATTCATAGCTAAGCTCGGTAAGCTAACTACAGCCCTCCTAGCCACCCGTGTAGTTAGTTTGAATTGCCTCTGAGTACTAGACACTTGTTTATGGACATTTATTCCAGCTGTCTTTACCCAGAGTTAATAATAGAGGTACACATACAGATTAAAAGCTAAATTACATTACAGTATGAAGACAGTTGCAAGCCAGTATAAGTTTGCTCTTTGTCTGTTAAATAAACAGTTCTCCACTAATTCCTACGACAAAGCAGAGGATTTGAGAGCAGCGTGTTCCACGTAATAATGTTACTTGATGTGTTTCCCAGGAAGTACTCAGCCAATCAGAAGGTTGGCTCCTTCCACTACATCCACAAGACGTCCTTCGGCAACTACTCCTTCATCTGTGCTGACGCAAGTCTCACCCCAGGACCAAAGAGGCCATACAATTTTTTTGGCATTCTCAACCAGGTACAGTATGCCCTATACCTGCTTAACACTAGCCTGGTCCCAGATGTGTTTGGCATTCTCAACCAGGTATAGTATGCCCTATACCTGCTTAACACTAGCCTGGTCCCAGATGTGTTTGGCATTCTCAACCAGGTATAGTATGCCCTATACCTGCTTAACACTAGCCTGGTCCCAGAGGTTTGGCACGACGACAACCACATGGTTTGGCAAGAAAGCACAACCTGATTTGGGACCCGGATAGCTCACTACAGCTGAAGAACTTATCTAGTTTACACAATTCTATTGAAAGTTTTGCTGTCGGACCTGAATTAGGGTATTAAGAAAAGTACATGTACATTTGTGAGTCCCTGCCTCTTTCAGTATAGGTGTACATATAAAGAAGTTCAGCATAGAGCTCGGTCCTGGTCAATAAGACATTACGGACATTATTTGTTTCATAACTAGTTCTGTTCTTGTGCCACACCATCGCAGACTCAGATGGACCAGTTAGCCTCCTTCAGAACTGAGAGCCAGAGCAGCAACCAGTCCATCTGGTTCGGCCATTACACCACTTCCACTATCATCTCCCCCTCCCCCGGGGTGAGAGGGGTGATGAGGTAACAGAACAGATTGTGTGTGTGTGTCTTGGTTTCTGTCCTGGCCATAATGTTGATTTCATACAATATCACATTTTATAAAACACATAAGATTAGTATCCAACATAAGAACACTATGTGGCTGTAGTCTGTGGTAAACGTTGGTACTACATGGTTAATAGGCCCTTAACCCCATTCTGTCATTGCTGCCTCTGGGTACCTGACATGTTGTGTCTGGGCAGCTTGGCTGTAGCGTACCTGTGTGGACACCTTCACACCCTGGGGGGGCTGATGCCTGTCCTGCATAGCCGACACCCTGAGGGCACCCTGGAGCTGGAGTTGGGAGACTGGATGGAGAACCGCAGGTACCCTGGTCCCCCTGTGACACACGTGGTTCGTGCTCGCTTTCGGTTGGCGCCTCTGCAGGGTTTTCTAAGAATCTATTTTGTCCTTGCTCTCCCTCCTCAGGTACAGAGTGCTGGCGTTTGACCACGACCTGCTGAGTTTCTCTGACCTGAAGTTTCAGCAGTGGCCTGCAGTGCTCATCACCAACCCCAAGGAGGCGCAGTACCTCCATCCTGGAGTGGAGCCGCTGGGGAGGATCCAGAGATCCACTCATATCAGGTGCCCCCTTCTCCACCCAAAGCCAATACCTCTGACCTACACTTCCAAACACGATCGACCACTTTGCTATTCTACCCAACAAATGACACTTATTTCTCCAGTCCTTCGTCACCTATCTCCGTACCGCAAATAAAATTTCTCTGTGGACGTGTGATACGTTTTCCTGTGGCGTCCTACGGTATTCTAACCCCGGCGTCGTTTCCCCTCAGGATCCTGGCCTTCTCCGACGCCCCGGTAACGGCGGTTCACGTCGCCGTGGACGGGGTGGCGCTGGGTGAAGGGCGCTCCGCTGGAGGTCCTCTGTTCGTGTTGCCATGGGAGCCCTCCAACTACCTCAGCGGGCTGCATGCCATCACCGTCCGAGTGGAGGTAACACACGCAGGACCTCCCCCAGAGTGTGTTCTAGGCCCCCTTGTCATCACCGGATGTTGGATGTCGTGTTCGTTCAGTGAACTTAACGACTCTCATTGTGCGCCAGGACGCTGCGGGGAGGTCGACCGTCCGCGAGCAGCTCTTCACCCTGGAGCACGGCCTCGCTCCCAGCTTCGGTTTCTTCCAGTCCTTCATCCTGCTCACCGACCATTATATCCTGGTGAGAAGGTCACAGCGTCTGGTGTGTGTGTCAAACTGGACATCTCAATGCCGTCTTGGTTTAACTCGTGTGCCGCTCCGTACGCTCTGGTTCTCCACAGGCCCGGCTGGCATTTGTGGTGTTGGTGCTGCTGAATATTGGAGTTCTGATGGCGTTCAGGTTTATGACTGTGCCCACTGTCAGAGGTGAGGTTCTGCGGAGCTTCATCACGCCGTTTCCACTGTTCTCATCCAGTCTAATATGGTTCCATATTATATGTAGAGTACTGTTTTGTCACTGTTTCTTTTGAAATATCTAATATTTGTACTTGTTTTCCTGTCACCCAGCATCTTCAGGTCTGTTCATGTGGATCAGTCTGTCCTTGCACCTAGTCAGTAAAACGGACACTTTCTACTACTCACTGACCTTCTTCAACCTCTGCACTGCTTTAGGTGAGTCTCACATCCAACTACATGGTTCTCTTCGTTGTTTATGGAGATGGAAGCTGTGATCCTGTAAATCTTTAGATTAGCAAATCCTCTGAGTCTGTCTAATCACCTCTGCCCTTGCAGGTCCCTGGTTCATAGGAGAGTTGATTGATGGTCACAGCGGAGCCTGCTTCTCCTTTGGGGTGTTTATTGGCGGACACTTCCTTGAGGGAAGCCTCACGTATGTTGTTGGGTTTGTGCAGGTGAGGAGGGACTTGAGATTAACTAAATATTTGTTTTGCCCGTTTGGGCAGGATGTGTAATATGTTGTTTCTGTAGAAAAAGATGACTCAGTTAGCCATGAAATTCCAGGTTTTTCTGATGTCATGGGGCATGAATCTGCATGTATGTTACACAGTACACAACTTTTCTCCCCTTATTTCGGTACAGCTACTCTTCTTCAACATGCCTCTCACCTGTTACCTGTGCTGGAGCCTTCACCTGCGCAGTCGAGGCAACTCCTTCCGCTCGCACTTCTCCAGTCTGGTCTGTCAATGGAAGAGTCTAGCTGTGCACACCGTTATGTTGCTGCTGCTGGCCTGGCAGGCTTACTCCTGTTACTTCCTGCTGGAAACCTACGGACCTCTGGCCTTCTTCCTGTCCCCAGTCCGCACTTGGGCAGTAGGGCTCGCCCTGCTATTGGTCTACCGGGCCTGGAGGGGCCCCACCCCCCGTCTCTGTGGCAACGCTAAGACAACAGCACCCTCTTGACACTTTTGTTCTTGACTTTGGACTGGAGGCTTCTCTGTGCCAATGTATTTAGTCTACCACGTCTTTCCATTCACTTTCCATGCCACTTTTAGACTCCAGATCCTTTTTGCACTCTTCATCTTTGTTCATAGCCACTCATTATTCCATTTCCACCATCAAAATGGATTAAGAGTTGCTTTGTTTCATGTTCTTGTTGGTGTAAAGCAGAGCACACCCTTTGAACAGTTGGAGCAATGAAGATCTGGGCAATATCACTACATCAGTATGTTTTGTGGATTGCATAGATTAACGTCGCAGACCGGACCGGTATAGATTTAAAACAATATTATGGATAGAATTGATTGTTCAGTCTATCATTACTGTTCTTCAGTTAGAAAGCGGACATTGGCTGTATTCTGTTGTGGTGAAATACATGTATTAATTGACCACTTACAACTTAATTTGTAGTGAATTTTCAGCATGTTGCCTTGGTATGCTGCCACAAAGGTCAAATGACGAAAGTTCTGCTCAGGGCTTCAGTTTTTCAGTGATAAGAGTCTGTATAAGTAAAAATTAAAGAATTGTGAAGTTTTATGACACATTTTACAACGCTAAAGCAGAATAATAACCTGAATGAGGTATTTTATCCCTTTTATGTTATTGCTTAGTGAAGTGGTGGTTTCTCAGGAGTGGGAGGATTTGAACAGTAAGACGTTTTAATTTGTTAGTTAGAAATCAATAATATATATATTAGTGCTATATATATATTTTATATATATGTATATTATATAGTGGGAAATCAATGCAATCAAAGCCTATATCAGATTCAATAGTTTTTGTGATGTTGTTAAATAGTTTGGGTGAAATGAACAGATTTCAGTTATAATGCTGGTTCATTTATGGATCTTGTTTGTATTGTGTGCGAGATTTCCTTGCACTGATTTGCTGCACTGTTGACTGTCTGTTCCCTACTGACCAGAAATCCTAGTGGTTAAAACATGGTCAGTAATCGATGTGTGTCTGGTACAAATCTGAGCCAAAGAGTTGAAATAAATTTGCAGTTGAGCCTTTGAGCAGAATGCTATTTGCCCATGTAAAATGCTCTGGATAAGACTGTCTGAAAAATGACAATTGTAAATGTCTTTTTCACATTCAACTTGGTTGGTTGAAATTGTTTACTTCAGGATTTTTTTTTTATCATGTCAAGAACAAAAGATAGCAAAGTATTCTTAAGAGATCCTAACTACCTTCCTAGATGGTCTGCTGTAAAGACCAACAAATACATCTATTAATGTGACACATGGTCCACTAGAATGGGTCTAGTCAACAATTATTTCCAATTTCCCTCTTAATGCCTTCTGGGATGGGATCCACAATCAGGGATAGTTTTTTCTTTCAATAGTGGCATTTAGATTATCACTGAATGCCACAGTGGATTTAACTCTAAGGGTTTTCCTGTGTTTTTATTACAAAATGAGGAGCGGTTGGAGCGAGAACAGGGTGTGCTAGGATAGCAGTGGGCATCCATGAGGCTGCTTCTGGACTGCTAGGCCACCCACATCCATTACATGTGAAGCGGAAACTACATAAGCTTTAATGTAGTTAAAACAAATTCAGATTTGGGATTGGCTGACTGACTGGCTCAGTTTGGCCAACGCCTGCCTAGATGGTAACCTGGGTTGTCAGTCTCTTTCTGATATTCAGCCAACTTATTGTGTCAAACGCGACAATTCATAAGCTGGCAGGAGCTGAAATAAACTGGCACCTGGGCTATTTACATGGAGCATAAACACCATTACTATGTATGTCAACTGTTATGCTCTTGTTCCCTCTAACTGTAAAATATAGGCAAGATTTTACATTTGCCACAGAGACTCATTTTCAAATTGATTAAGTTAGATGTAATGTTTATCAGTGCTGTGCAATACATTTTTTAAATGGAACAAAGCTTTCTATGTTCAATTCAAACTTCTCACACAACTAAGACTGAGTACCTTTTACTTTTGGTATACTGATAACCATTAATGAGTAACGGAATGTTGGAATTACAAAGGGCATTTATTCAATCCATTCAGTCAACGTACAAATCAAAGGGAATAATGCTTCTTGTGATTCCAACTATTTCTGATGGTGGCACCAGGGGTTGGAATCATTCAGATATTTTAATGATCTGTTTCCCAATGTTTCCTCCTTTCATCATTGAGCAAAAAGCCACTGCAAAATAAAATGTTATCAACTCATGTTTGTGGTAAACTGATGTTAAGACAATAATTCCACAGAGTCCCACAACTATGCAAGTACAATACACACACACACACACACACACACTTACTTACCTCCCATATTTTCTATGCCATTTACCACTGTCTCCAACACCTGAAGAAATAAAACCAATCTTAACATGGAGTTTTGTGCTCACTGATCCAGTCACTGGACAAGATCTAGTAGCTAGCTAACCTCTATGTGCATGTATCATTTAGAAACCTGCACAATCTCTTCTGATTATGTGACTCATAAAAAACTGAAGACTGTGGCCACTGTGTCTTTTGGTTTCAGATCAGTATAGTCTTGAAAGCCCCCAAAGTAACATCTTTGTAAAAAGATGTTCAAGGAAGTTAGGTACAAAACCTCTGCCAACGAGCACAACATAGGCTTTGGATATGTAAAAGTCACTCCTTACCTTGACCTGGCCTTCTTTAACCCACTGACTGAGTTGCAAGATGCCGGCTTCATGTTTCTCCATATAGTTTAGAACCATGAACCGCTCTCTGGGGAAATGGAGTAGCGTGGAATTAGAGGATGACACTCGTGTCAATTGGGCCGACTAGCTTTTACACAGGCCTCTTAAACATCCAACAAAATTCAGACCAGTTGCATGTGTTGTACTTTAACTTTTTAGAGACAAATGAAATAGTCCAAAACATTATCAACGATAGTTTGAGGACCCAATGTCCCAAAATGTACAGGCACTCCAGGTGACATAGCCGCAGGAAGTAGGGGAGCTGCAGACCCGCTGTTGAAACCACAACGCCCCCTGACCAGACAAAGCAAAATAAGCTTTGCCCCCCCATATAGTCCTCCGGCTACCTGTGAGAAAGCAGAATACCTGGTGATGTTTTTCCTCAGCACTGCCTCCAGAGTCCTGTCAGACAGGGGTGGTGGGTAGGGCACGTCCTTGTTGTACTGGGAGATCTGTCCACACAGGATCACGTGACCACCTGCGTTCATCTGGAGAAAGGAGGGGAGGGCTGTGAAGAGGGATCCAGCTCCAAATAACAGCTCCATTCTGTCAAAACGTGGCTTTTGTCCACGTGACGTCATCACTGACCAAGAAGAAAAGATGTGACCGTGTGTTTAGCGTAATTCCCTGTCCTTAAGATCCCCGTGTCAGTTTGTTCCTGCTTACCTGTGTATGACATACCTGTGCAATTACATACCTGTGCTATGACATACCTGTGCAATGACATACCTGTGCTATGACATACCTGTGCTATGACATACCTGTGCTATGACATACCTGTGCTATGACATACCTGTGCAATGACATACCTGTGCTATGACATACCTGTGCTATGACATACCTGTGCTATGACATACCTGTGCTATGACATACCTGTGCTATGACAGCATCACTTATTGGCCCCCCCACGTTGTCAAAATAAACATCCACCCCGTCCGGACAACACTCCTTCAGTGTCGTGGCCACGTTCTCCTGGCGGTAGTTCACTGCTGCCGAGAAGCCAAGTTCCTCAACTAGGACTCTGCACTTCTCCGCAGACCCACAGATCCCTACCACCATGGTACAACCATCCAGACGCCCGATCTGGTGAGCAGGACCACAAAGAAAACATGGGAGTGCCTCATACATCTCACTTTGAATTCCCTTCCTCCGTACTACCTCTTTGTATGCACACTGGAGGGATGGAGAGAGGATGGACCTCAAATATTATCTCCCAGCACAGTGGACAAATGACAGGAAAGAAAATTATGACCACTGTCTATTTATTAGGCGCTCACGCTTTGTTTAACTTGTGTAACCATGTGCTTCTGTTTACCTGCCCGGCTATGGACCCACAAGCTCCTGCAGCTCCACTAACCACCATGGTCTGATTGGCTCCTTGGGTCACATGACCCTTCATTCTGACACCTAACAGGGCCGTGAGGCCAGGCATGCCAACAGCTCCCAGGAAGTAAGATACATGTCCATCAACCAGCTGAGGCTCAACCTGTGACAGACGACAGAAATGTCAATTACAAAATGTGCATAAAGCATTAGATCTTAAAAGGTGCATGTGTTGGGGTAAATGCTAATGTGAATTTAACTACTGAGGTTCTGGCTTTTCTTCAATGCCATATTTCTACTCCTTAACCTAGATTGGTAACATGTAGTGCATGAGAGAAAGAGTAGGACTACATAACTTTAAACACTGGACCAGTTCAACACCTGACCTTGGACAGAGTTCCCGCACCTTTTGTAAGTGCTTTCCTTCCATCACAACACGGGTTTGCCAGTGCCAGTTCATACACATGACCGTGTCTCCCACAGAGAGGGCATCGTAGCAGCTGGCCTCCACCACCCCAACGCCTCCGCCTTCCACAACCTCGGAGAGCCTCCACGAAGCCAGGTACTCAGCGCCTGTGTCTTCATTCATGCGACATCGCTACAACAATCAATGATAAAGAGTGTCATGTCCTTACGTCACCCTAAATAGTGTTTGTATAGGGTTTGGTCCATACCCAATTGGAGCACTTATTATGCAACTATTTGTACGCCTACAGTTGTTTTTGTAGACACACCTTTAAACAGTCTATGTAGTGGGACACTTCTCATAAGTCACTAATAATAAATAGGTATATCAAATGTGCCTATTTCTCAGCCATGCATCACCATGTAGGGGTCCACGGACAGGAAGAGGGTCCGGACAAGGACCTGTCCTTTTATCAGTTCGGGAGGCAGAGTTGTCTCTTCGATGCAGAAGTTACTGGGGACTGGCTCTCCATTAGCTCCTGTAAAACAAACATGTAAAGCAGCCATTTTGGTGTACTTACTTGGTACTGTGAATTGGGAATGCACAGGTTGGTAGATGGTAATCATTGCCAACGAGCTTTGTAGTGTGTTTATTCTTCTGTGTTTAACATTGTGTGTCTGGTTGTGTGCCAGGTCTTCATTGAAATCGCTTTTTTCCACTCACTTACCTGCTTAAATTAATTAATAGAAAAAAGACAGGGAGCCGAATAGCCCAGCAGATATACACATTTTAAGCATGGGGTAGTACATTCTTGTACTGAACGAAATTGTATAGGACAGCTTATCTGAATATAGTAATGTTACAGAAGTTATCAAAACTGTACCCTTGTAAGTAAAAGGCTTGTTGTGAGAGGGCAGGGCGAAATAAGTAGGCTTTTTCGAAACATGCTACAACGCCATATGTGGGCAAATTTTTTTCTCGCTATCTATTGGGCAAGGTCAGCGAACCCAACCAAACCAAAGTTTTATTTGATGCGTTACTATGAAATACCATCCGTAAAGTTGCTGTAAGACACTTTAACTAGTCATAATGCTACTCCTTTGCTTGACTATGCCTTTAAAAAGTAAGGTAACGAGCTGCAAGTAGCCTATTAACATTTTCTGGCCAACAGCTAGGCTAAACGTTATTATTAAATTGCATTTCCTTGGCAGAAATCTACATTTACCAGGTCGGGCGTTTAGCAGCACTCTTTGCACGTGTAACATTTCGCTGTGAAAATAAATGACGTTTTTATTTTATGTCCATCCCGTTTAAGTGTTAGTCTCTCTTTTCTCTTGTTGGTATTGATTGGCGATTGTTGTCTTCTCTTTGCGCCATCTACTGTAGGGAGTACTGTTTTTTTTTCAAACGTTATTTCCCTCGCCCAATGTTATGCATGTGTACTGTACTGTATGAATTCTCAAAAATTGTAAATAGCAGTATTTCTTACACGCAATTCTACAAGAACAATTTAGCCGAAGCTATTTTTCTATCTTAGAACTGTAAGCACGCATACAGTAGAACGCTACAGCGCATTCGCAATCTTCATGCAATGATTTGTCTGGCTGACGAATAGGAAGTGACGCTTCCAAAAGCAGAAACAAAGTTTTCTGGTTCTGGAGAGAGAAAATGGCAAGTACTACATCGTGCCAGCGATTGCTGAACGAGATGGTAACGTATACATTCATTGTTTCATTTATTGGTGTAGTTATGTGACAACTTATTAATGTATATATACTGCTACGGTTACACATTCTGGAGATGCAATTTTAAAAGTCAACTCCCTGACCATAAGCAGCAACAATGTGGCTGCAATTCTTGTCTGATTTACTCCATATGAAGGTCTAGCAGATACATCTAGAATTGCTATTCTGTATGTCAGTCTATTCCAGGCTAGAGACGAAATCGTATCGGTTGATAGCACGGGCGGAAGGGTAGCCGCACGACGAATAACCTGTCTTGTGCAGCCCCCCAACCCCCCCCCCCCTAGTGCACGAGTTACGTTTATCTATGGTTACAATGTATCCACTAAGATATTTTGCCTTGCCACTGTTGCTAGCAGCTTTTTAGTGCAGCCCAACCTAGTCGTCTTCCATGTGTAATTTATTTTCCCCCAGGCTTTTATTTGATATAAATGGGTGGGAAGTTATGCAAGAGCAGTAAGCAGGATTTGAACCCATGCTGCAGAAGTACTGTATATATCAGAGGCAGCTAAATACTGGCCACTTTTTAATGGTTCATGCCAGAAATGCCAGAAATGCCTATAACATTTTATTCTCAGTTTAATGAACACACATCACACGTACAACTGTACAATACATTACAGGACTGTAGGTTACATATGTTCTAACGTGCGAGAGTCAGTGCAAATAGAAGGAGTACAGGTGGTCCCAGTTCAGGTTATTTGGCAGACCGACTTGGCTTGAGAGTAAAACGGTATATAAACCTTAGGTTCCAGGACCAGATGCACCGTTACGCCCTGTCCGATTGTAAATGAGCGAACAGTCTCTGGACTGGGTTTTCAACACCCACTAAAGCCCTTGCTTTGCGGTCGCCAGCGGAGCAGTTATAATACGGACGATGATGCAACTGCACATGACACGCTCAATGTGGTGCCGCAATATTATTTTGACCAGAATGTTTTGGGTTCATGCCTAATTGCAGTAAACCACTTAGAGCTAGTAGAGATTTTCTTAAGAATTCGTAGTGGGTTTTTTGTGGTTCCATGGCGACTTTTTGGGGATCTAAAATGCGCGTCACTTCACTCTTTTTGGTTGTTGTGTTGGCACCACATTGTTCATCGTAATGGACGAGCAAGCGGTGTTATTAGCAAACTTGATTGCCTTGCTGTGGTGTTTAGCCTGCAGTGGGCTGAGAATAGGGTACGTCCCAAGCCGTACGTTCTGACAGTTTGTGGTCTGCCGGTCAGGAAGTCAAAAATCCAATTGCAGAGGGTGATGCCCAGTCCTTGAGCATGGAAAGGCTTGAAGGAGAAATGGTGTTGAATGCTAAAATATAATCAATGAGCAGCCTTTTACATGGGTGCTCCCCGTCGTGGTAAGATCAAGCCATGTACATTGCGATTTAAAGTTCTTTTTTGTGGACGTTGAGCGTAAAGCAAATGGGAGTAGGTCCAATGTACAGTATATATCAAGCTGGTTTTGATGAGGACAGGACACAAACACACATACACAGTCCCATGTCTCACTCTCTCACAGAACTTGGCTGGCATATTCAGTGTGTGGCACAAATGTTTTTAGGCTTTGCAAAGTTATTTTAAGACACAGCAGAGACAGAGCAACCCTTTTCTCGGTTGGATTTGTGTTCTCAGTCCGGTCTTGCAGTGTTTTAAGGAAGGTCAAAGGTAATCAAGGAGAAATCACTACTATAGCTTAGTTATAGTCGACGAAAACGTAATAATAGAAAATTAAACGCAAATCAAATTGAAACCGATTAAATGATATCCTTTATATTTTAGTCAATTAGCAGACGCTCGTATCCAGATAGATTTACAGTCTGTATGAATGTATGTCTTCTACTGATTGTAGCTGTTTTGATGCTGCTCCCTTTTGTAGAAGTGCTGTAGAATAACTGGAGTGGTCTGTAGAAGTGTTCGGCTGATGTAGTGTATACTATACCGCTTCTAAGATGTTTGTAAACCGTACTCGGTGTACCGCAATACTGTTATAATACTGTTGTAATAATGTAAGGTAAGAGCAAAACTGGTGTAGGATCATTGAAACTGTCTTGAAATGAGGTGTGGCACCTCAGACATTTGTAACATTGATGGACATTTAAAAATCGATATCGGTGCACGGTCTACTGACTGGCGGAATTTCCCCGCATGGATCTGAGTAGAGCTTGCCCGGTAAATTACGCCGCCCCGCCTGCAAGAGGAAAACCATATATGGTAGTGGAAGTAGGTGTGGCGAACAGACGAGGGGATCACAAGACAGGCTGAAAGAGAATGTGTTGTTCGATTGAGAGAGCCTTCTACTGCGAGAGAAAAGAGGCCGCGTATGACGGCCAATATGTGCTGGCTATTTGTGCACTCGTAACGCAATGATGTGCAACAATTATGGTGTGACAATGTCCTCATTTCTGCAGATCAGTGCTCCATTTTGGACAGTATAGCACTTATTTTGTAACGATATCGACCTAACTCTTCAACTTGATAATACCAGTGAGGTCAGCAATGACATCGCTAGAGATGTATGCAGTCATCTCTTCGATTGCACACTGCTGGGCGACTGGACCTGGGGACTTTTGCTGCACCAGTGGTGAGGGTATAGCAAAAACATGACAAGCACAGTAAGTGATTGTACAGGAATGTTGTTGTATCTTTGCTGGTTGCTCACATGTAAGTGATTGAATGTCATTCGTTGTTTACGAAGTTTACATTTTCATTACGTAGCTTCTGTACGAAGTGTACCAAATGCTTCTCTATTTTAGAGAACCTACCTGTGTGTTTATAATTTATTGTTTTTGGGATTATTCGACAGAAAAGAAGCGATGTCCGAATTAATGACGTGGGTTATACCCGTGTTGACAAGTTGAGCAGCAGATCCGTTGCGCCCAGTCTATATTGTCTTTTATCTTGGAGCTTGTGCTCGTGTAGACTACAGGGTGTATTGTTGTCTCACTTTGTTGCAATGTGCCATGGAATTAGTGACTGGATAATCCGTTTTCTGCAACAAAGGACTGGCTTCTCGTAAATAGCGCTGAGCAGGCTGGCTGCGAGGACGGAACGTGGAGGTGGGGGGTCCAGCGAGGGTTTCGCTTTAGGACGCAGAATATTTTCACTATTCTTTTTTTTACTGTTCGGGGGAAATCTCACTCCCCCTTGTCATACAGGCAACATCGAATAGGCGTTCGATTTCAATGTGGTGCCGAGGCTGCACGGTATTCGCAGTTGAATATAAGAAACGCTCAAGGATTAGTTAATTACGATTGACAGTACAAGCCTAGGCTGTATTAAAGACGTTATCTCGGTCGATTGGGTACCGTTAGACCTGACTGTGAGTTTATTTCATTTCTGCAATGTTCGGTCCACTTTGATGCGTCAGATCCAGCAAACAGTAGAAAGCCTAAAAGTGTGACATCGTGTTATTGTGCACGTTTCCATGCAACCGCATATCTATATTATTTTAAACACTAATATCTAGTGTTGATTTTTCAGTACGTCTGGCACGTTTTTCTCTCATAAAAACACGCCTCATCCATTCCCGGAAATTGTTGAAGGTATTTCTTCATAACAGTGACGCATGAAGGCTACATCGTTTTTTAATAGCCTGTAGCGGAACAGCTTCTACAGAAATGTTCCTAATTTGGAATTCTGAACTAAAAACCAATCGATTAATAAGTAGGTATACAGATGACTATGGTTTAAAATCATCCTGGGCCCTTGCAACAGCATTTCATGAACCTTAAGTCAAACAGTCAAGTCAGTGTTGCCCCAGTGCAGGATGTGGACAGCTGCAGCTGTCTATTTTAAGGTGTGTATGTATCTGGGTGTGCGCGCGAGTGTGTTTAAAATGGTTGCGCCTACAAGCTAAACGGAAGCATACCTTTGTGTACTTTAACATGTATTTAATTCTCCAGATTGCAATAAAAATAATATATTTTAACTTTTGAGTAATGTACTATAATGTTTGCACAAATTGTTTTTGCAGTTATGTGTCACGAGTACCATATACAAATAGCCTAATACGCACAATAAGGCCTATATAACTATTTTATTCTTGTTAATTATTTTAGCTTGCCCTGAAGTTGAACTTGCCAGCCTTCAGGTACAGAAATGTTGCAGCTAATAATTGTTTGCAAAGCTGCTCTCTGTAAGTACTTCATAAAAGCCTCACAATCGTGGATTTGGCATGAAAGGCTGTCAGTGTTTTCAGGTTGGCATGTGCAACCATAGTAAGCTTTCTAAGAGATATGACACAGTGGATGTGATATGCCAGAGTATTTTCTTTGCTCAAAATTGTGTAATATGTATGCCATGTATCTTAATTTAGACCGGGTTCACATATTCTTCTGATTAAAGGAAAGTTGCATATTACTGCAATACATTGTATTGCATAAACATTAACCTCAAGTTTGTATAAAATTATTATAACATTATTAATCAGTCTGGCCTATCCAGAGCACCTTACTGAAGTAATTATTGTTGTGTACTTTTCACCACAACCTGCTATCTGTTACTGGCTCGTCCAACCAGCAGCTGGATAGAAACCCTCCTGAAGGTTCAATCCAAACAATATTTTCCCCACCTGGTTGTAATGTTCAGGTAATCAGGTCACAACTGGGGTTGGGAAGAATGTAGATCTTGTAAATCTCCAGAAAAAGGATTGGGCAGCCTTGTTCCTACTGGGATTCTACACAGAGTATATGATGGTGGTGTATTCTGTAAAAACACCATGCCCACAGACCTCCATACAGATTGCCATGGCAACAACATGTTATAATAATCGCAGTGAAAGTAATGCACAAAACAATTTGTACTATAATAAAAATGTGCCTGTTCTTTTTTTCTATTGACTTGCTGTGTTGGAAAATGGAAATGTCCTATTTTTTCATTTTTGTCACTCATTTAGAAAAAAGTCATTCTGAGTCATGTTCTCTCCCATTGTCCTGGATCTGGGCTTTTCCTTGTGAGGAAGCAGGAATAAGGACCAGGGGTGACTCGGCCCTTTTTGGTCCTGGATGATTCGGAAACCATTGAGTCAGAGAACATTAAGTAAGAGCCTCGTTGCAAAAAGAGCAATTGGCTGCATGCATCCCAAATGGTACCCTTGGTTCCCTATGTAGGTAGTGCCGGGGCCAATATGGAATAAGGGTGCCATTCGGCACGCTGATCATGTACTAAAAAGGCAGCATTTTTTAGGTTCATCAATTCAGGGAAAGACACAACACCATTCAACCAATCAATAAGGTGTATTATAAAGAGTGTGTGTGTGTGTGTTTGAGAGAGAGAAAGAGACTGGGTGAAGTTGGACCAAGGCATCCGTCATGCAGGGAGACAGGCAGCACAGGTTCAACATGTGCACTGCCACGGTCAATCCCCTTCTCACTTCCTACCATACTATTCCCTGGCCCTCTGTTGTGTTGGGAAGGCCCCCAGGCCCTCTGTTGTGTCGGGAAGGCCCCCAGGCCCTCTGTTGTGTCGGGAAGGCCCCCAGGCCCTCTGTTGTGTCGGGAAGGCCCCCAGGCCCTCTGTTGTGTCGGGAAGGCCCCCAGGCCCATGGCAGGGTTCTCCTGGCTGTAGGCAGCTCTAAACATAGAGACATGGGGAACGCTGTGGGGACCTCTCTGAACTGCCCTGTAAAACATGCCTGACCACTCTGGTCTCTTCACAGGGCGTCTCCCACAAATGAGTAAGGCCAGTGGACGTCCAGACATCTCCATCATCAGCAACGGAAACCTCTCCACTCAGCAGGAGGAGCCACTCAAAGGGAATATTGCGTTTTTACCCGCATCCACTCCAACTGCCGGTTGTGCGTGTGGTGTAGTGACCTCCGTCAAAGCGCGCCTCCTCTCTTAGGTTGAGTGCCGCAAACATTCTGTTTCTTTCGTCTCCCGATAACGCCTGTTGCAGGGGGTGTCGGTGGGCTGTGTGTGGTTGGGGGACTGTTGTGTACCTAATAGTCCCCCCCCCTCCAATTAGCCCAGTTATTTATGCTAGCCATGAGTTTACCACCCCAGCAGAAACCCAACAGCAAGAGAACAGGCAAGCGTATTTCGTTTTTCAACGACCAAGGAGTGGCGATGAAGGAGACGTCTTCTCAGCAGAATCCGGACGGTTCTTACTACGGCCCATCCTCGGCGCCTGGCTCCAGGCAGAGTGAGGCCGCGGGAACTGTCACCTCCACAACCTCCAACCCAGAGGTTCCCCATGCCGGTATGTACCTCAACTCCGTGATCTTCAGCCCAGAGAAAGGGGACCAGAGTCGGGGACATTACCAACAGACAGTGCCCATGAAATGGGCTCACCAGGACCCAGCGGCCCAGCCTCCAGCTCCACAGAGGACCGGGACTGGGAACTGGCCCCAGGGTGTCAATGTGGCCAGCTGGGGACAGAACTTTGCTCCGTACCTAGGGGGCATCAGCGACTCGCGGTCCCAGGCCCAGCCTGCTTTTGTGAAGCAGCCGATTCAGGATGGGCCCCCGCCCGTGCAGCCTCAGCCCCCTAGTAGGGCAGTGGAGAAGCCGCTGGCCCAGCAGCCCCAGGCTAACCCACTCCCTGCCCGGGTAGAGACCTACCGAGACGTGTCCAAGCCCCGCAGTCTGGAGTGGGAGCAGCAGCAACAGCAGTCCCACTCCCAGACCTTTCCGCAGACTCTGAAACCCGGCGCTCTCAATGCCCCACCTCACAGCACATCCAACCCTGGGGGGAGCTCCGTGCTTCAGCCCTTCCAGCTAGCCTTTGGCCACCCCAAGCCACGCACGGCTGGTTACTACCAGGTGTTTCAGGGAGGCAATAGGACTTTACCTAATCTGAACTACAACTCCCAGCCACCCAAGCTCCAACAGCATCCACAGCTCCAACAGCAGCTCCAACAGCAGGAGCAACAACAGCGGCAGCAGCAACAGCAACAAATATTACAGCAACAGCAACAAATACAACAGCAGCATCACCATCAAATGCAGCAGCAGAAAATGCTCGAGCATCAACAGCAACTACAGAAGCAGCAGAAACTACGGCAAATACAGCAGAAGCAACAGCTGCAGCAGCAACAACAAATGCAACAACAGCACCAAATACAGCAACAAATACAACAGCCACAACATGTTCTAGAATATTACCCCAGCAACCAAAACCCACCGACCCACCAAAACCCTCATCCCCAGCCCCCAGTGTTGGTGCACTCTCAGGAGACCCGGTTGGACCTCCTGGAAACGTCGCCCGTGTCTCCGCACGTTCCCCCCGACTTGGACCCCCCGCCCCCCGCCACGGACACACAGACCCAGCTTCCCCAGCTTCAGCCCCGAAGGTCCAGGAGACTCTCCAAGGAGGGCGGTACGCCGCCGGGCGACAACCCGTTTCTGATCCCGTCCAACGTGGCCCAGAACGGCGCCGCCGAGGGCCCGGGCGGGGCCCCGAAGGCGGAGGAGATCCACGCGGCCCCCACAGGGGTCATCCAGAGCACGCGCAGGAAACGCCGGGTCTCGCAGGAGGTCAACCTGGAGACGCTGGCCCAGAAAGCCTCAGAGATGGAGTCGCTGCCGCCCCACATCGTCAAGGTAAATCTACTGTAGGTGCTTGTGGTAACGATCAAACGATAGGTACAGGATGTAAGTGTCCTAGCCGACGAAGCATTTGGGCTTTTGTACGATAAAGACAGTGGGGAAAGTAAGTCTTTGCTAAAAGAGCGTGGGTTGGATTCAAATCCATGCTGCAGCAGTAATTGAATCGCTGAACCCCCCCCCGCCAAGCCACCCACCCTAAATTCCTTTCTCGCCACGTTTCCCTGCATACATGTGCACTCACTCACAGGGCCGTCGAAACGCAGTGCTGCAATGTGTTTGGGCTTGTGCAGCCGCATTCATATTTCTGTGGGGTGTTAAAACCTTCATCTTGTTGTCTTTTACGTAGGAATCATTGCAGAGGGATTGTGGTTCCTTTCTGTATGACCGCATGGGAAAACAAACGGGGCCTAACTGAGCCTTAAATTATGATGCCAATGGATCATTAGCATGTCGATGAGCGGAACAATCAGCCGGCCCATTTTACCAGGCTGTTTCTGTTTTGTATGTTTGTATTTCTTTTTCCGTTCTCGGGTTCAACCTGTCGCTATACCTTTTTTTTTTTACCACGTGGTGAGTGAGGGTTTTACTGTAATAGTATGTGCTCTTGGCTCTTCCCTAGATGACTGTGCACTTGTAGATATGTAGTCCCTCATGGGGGGGGGGGGGGCTCGTGCCTCACCATGCTGACAAAGGCTATTTAAATCTCCCCCCCCCACACCGTCTGGAGGCTCCTGGTTTCCCTTTTCCCACGGATAGTCAACCCTCCACCTAGTCATGGATGACACACGTTTGGTTTACCAGGTCCAAGTCGGTCTGTGATCAGAGATGAATGCAATGCTAAATCACCAGCTTTGTGCACTAGATTAGAGTGTGAGGGATGTAAAGTATAGAAAGGGAGTGCCAGGCGTGCAGGTTTGGGTGCACTATTCAGCAGAAAGCCTCTTTCTCCTGTTGTGTTTTCGTGGCGGGAGGCGAGACCTTTCCACTGCGAATGAATGGGGACTAGAACTCCAACTCCAGGGCATGCTCCTATAGGCTGGTGCCAAAATCACTCATTACTCACTCCTCTGGACTTCGTAACCATGTCATTTCCTGACAGGATACTTCGATTTCCTTCTGAGCAAGATCAGTCTTCTAAAACCGGTTTTCCGGGCTTTATTGCACTATATAGCATTTCAGCATCAAGTATTGTGCTCAGTCATTTGACCTACGAAGGAAGCCTCTTCAGGCAACCTCGAGGCAGAGGTAATGATCATTTATTTTGTGGTCCACAGGAGCAGCCTCACAGGCCTTGGAGCCCCCCAAAACAGCCTCCAGGACAGGGGACCATGGGCAGGGATTCAGGGGGTCACAGTGCCAAGCGGCCCCGCGATGAGAGCATGATGCCCTTGGTAATCCCTGTGTCCATCCCCGTACGACGGCCAGACCCTTACTCCCCCTCGTCCTCCCCCGACCGGGAGCACTCCACCCTGGGCACCGGCTGGCCACAGATGCCCACCACCTTACAGAACGTGAGCAGCATGGACCGCAAACCCTCCGTCATTGTCACCCGCAGACGGTCGCTGAGGAACTCGCTGTCGGAAAGCACGGTGGGCCCAACTGATATTACTTGCCTCACACTTAACTACCGCCTCCTCTAGGGATGGTGAAATATGGAGTATGCTTTGGTGAATGTGGTGAATGGAATCAACTCAAAATGGTGGTCAATTATTATTTTTTTTTTTTATTATTCCGGTGTCATGGGGATTGATGCTGCCCCTGAATGGCCCGGGCCGTGAGGTCACCGCTAGCCTTTTTCAAGGTTCAAATCCTGGTTGCGGATTAGACCCGGGGGAACCGCAGAGGGAGGTGTGGTTTGCCTGCATGGGTTAATAATCAAGTATGGTCACCGCTCCTTGTGGCGCTTTAGCAACTCCTTGTCGAGGTCCCTGTGAGCTCAATCAAACCTGACTTCCTGGTCTGTGAGCTCCATCAAAAAAGACTTCCTGGTTGAGTGAGCCGTCAGAACCACAACCGCCACAGCTCTGTCTGTCCCAAGTCTACTTGGAGTCGCTCAGGGCCTGAAACCCCAAATGCTTGGTTAAAACAATCAAATTCAATGATCACAGTCATGCGCACAGAAGCTCTTCGGATCTAACCCCCACGCCCTGTAGAATGTATTCAAAAACTAAAAACACTGTGAAAATCTATTGATCTGATATTTTGATCATATCACCCGGAGTTTATGCCCGCCCCCATCTCCTGTAATCTCTTCTAATCCATGACCTGCCACCATACTCTCCCCCACTACTTATTATCCAGCAAGCCTCCTTTCCTCTTTACCCATAGTCCTCTCTCCCCTTTCCCCTGTCCTCATTCCCCCTCACCGTCCCCCACTCCTCTGCTGTCCAGATCAGGTTGAGCAGATTAGAAGGCGTTATCCCCACTATAGATCAAGGTATAGTAGGCCACGTTGCTGTACTATACATACTGCCACATTAGGTGACCTGTACTATACAAACTGCCCAGTGTTTGAGGGAATATCATGTGTATACAGACTGCAGTATGAGGGGATATGTACTGTACTATATAGACTGTTGTGTGAGGGGATATGTACTGTACTATATAGACTTTTGTGTGAGGGAATTTGTATTCTAAAAGTATGAATAGGACAACATTTGTCAAGGGAAGATTACTTAACCCAAAATTGCTACAATTAAGCCCTAAAATAGATTGTATTTGAGAAAAAATCTATAATTGTGCTCTTTTATGGAAACCACAAGGATGTGCTTTAATTTGTGGGAGACTAATAATGTGTTCCTTAAAATGAAGAAATGTTTAGCTGAAACCTGGTTTATTTTCAGCCATAATGAGGATGTTTTTAAGTGAGGCTAAGTCAGTGTGTCAAAACAAAGTACAGGATATTAATTTAAATTGGAAGTATGGTTGCTAATGCCAGACCAGATAAATAAAGAATCCTATTCTAACATGGTTACTCAACCTAAACATTGGGTACAAACAAAACCCACAACTGAATGCATGTATAGTACAGGCCGGACATTTGAACATAGTGTGTTTGTGGTTGCGTGTGTGTTTGTCTGAAGTTTTACCTCTGCTTTTTTAGAACGGGGGAACCGAGGGAGAGAAAGACGACGACGGCAAAAAGTCCAAACGGCGTCCCCGACCCGAACCCCTCTTCATCCCCCCTCCCAAACCTGGCACCTTCATCGCCCCCCCGGTCTACTCCAGCGTCACGTCCTACCAGAGCCATCTCCGCTCCCCGGTCCGGCTGATTGACAACCCCCTGA
The DNA here is from genome assembly GCA_016801125.1 of Novumbra hubbsi. Lineage (NCBI taxonomy): Eukaryota > Metazoa > Chordata > Actinopteri > Esociformes > Umbridae > Novumbra > Novumbra hubbsi. Next base: position 28,649 of record JACXGK010000754.1, read on the forward strand.
CCATACCCCCCTACACCCCCCCTCCCATCCTCAGTCCCGTCAGGGAGGGGACGGGGCTCTACTTCTCCACCTTCCTTTCCTCTACGGCAGCTGCTTCCAGCCAGGGTCTGCCTCCACCCATCACACCCAAATCAGCAACACGCAGCCTGCTGAGGACCAGTAAGTATTGAGGGTGGGCACGGGTTGTCGAATACCCCAAATTAATTCACTGTAACTGTACGTTTCCCCCACCCTTTTGTTTTTTACGTATGTGTGTTTTTTGGTTGAAATAAATAGACTTGAATATAATTGTTTTTATATAATTGGTCTTTCAAATTCTAATCTCACATTTGTACATGAAATATATTTTTTAAATGTCATGGTAAAAAACGTTGTTTAATAACATGCGCTCCTTCATACTTTCACGTTTGTTTACAAACGTAAATCAAAGCGGTATGAATTACGCAATATATACCGCATATCCTACTGTTAGCAAGTGGATGAAAGTTAACTAGGGAAGGGGAAGATAGAATACAATTAAGGAATCGATTTTACATACGGAAAGGGTTTTGGGCCACAAAACGCTACCTAAAGGTAAACGTACACATCTTGACATGGACTGTCCAAAGTCCGCTGGGATTTGTTTCAAGGAAGTAAAGCCATATTTAAGAATGACAGACAATGGGGTTTAAAGAACATGGAACAATAGAACATTATACAGGAGTAGAAAATGTGACGGAAGTTTCTTCTTTGTTATGCAGACAGCATTGACATAACTCCACCAGTCCTCTCAGCGATCGGTGAGGCCACTCCGGTCAGCATAGAACCGTGAGTACAGAACACACCACCCGCTCTTCACCGAGTTAACGGAATCTAAAGTTGAACGTTCATGGCATGAGAGGCAAAAGAGCCCTTTGTGGTAGACTTCGAGCAGATATTTTAACAAAGTAATCGGGATGGTTAAAGAGTACACAGTGTCGCGCACACTGCTGGGTTGTTGAGGCTATTGAAAAGAGTCGCAGCTGAGGAGGTTAGTTTATAAAAGGATCGAATGTGTGCTTTGGGTCTGACCCAGTTGTCTTGTATCACTGCACTGTTCTTAACGATAAAGACGCTGTGTGTATGGGTTGGGGAAAAACAGGGTGTATTTAGGATCGTCTTTCCTTCTTCGTTTTGATTGTTAGCAGCTGGTAGCGAGTCGGTCGAACCAGGCGACAGCAACCTTTTGCAGTAAATCTTCTCTTTCAGCCGAGTCCCCAGCAGCCAGCTTGCCGTTTTACTTCCTCCGCTGCCTCCTCCATAAACAGCCCTCCGTCTTCCGCCGGGTGCGTTCATTAGTGCACAATGTCGCAAACCATTTGAATCGGGAAACCAATACGCCAATTTCATTTTGGATAAGCATGAGTTGTCCTCAGCCATCAGCTTAGACCAGAAATAGTCAAGGAGGTATGTGAACGTTGCGGAGAAAGTCGAGTGGACGTATTTGGCGCGTTTCTTTATTCTCTTTGCGACAGAGGCATGTTTGTTCTAAGTTGACCTGAAGTGTTTCTGTTAAACGCTGCTCAGTGTTTTGTGGTGGTGAACGCACCACAGTAACCCCAGCCTGAGAGGAGCCAGGCTGCAGCTCTCTGCAGTTGCTGCACGGGGAGCAGGCTGAAGACTGGCTGCATTCCAAACCGTTTCGAAAGCAGCCATTAGCTATATTTGGAGTGTTCTAGGGTAACCTGATAGACTTGTGGCATCACGTTGTAACTTTGGGGCTAGACATAACTGTTTTGAGAATGATACGCTTGGGCTTTTTTTGCAACAATTAGATATTGTTACAAAAATCATTCTATGCGAAACCACATGATATTTCCAAACATGCACTTTTGCATGCAAATCTTCAGACATTTTATCAATATTTGCACATAAGGGAGTTCCACCGTCAATTCAACATAAAGATTACGCTATGAAATTTACTGAATTGTACCAAAATATCTCCAAACACCCACATGCATGAAATCAATGATGGAAATGACAACAAAGGAGCTAGAGTTTTAGCACTAACACAAGTGTAGCCATGTTACTGGAATAAAGGATGAAAACTATGTTAATGAGTATTAGCACTAACACTTTGTAGCCATGTTAGCATAGTAAATGAGATATTTTAACGTAATCTCAACCACTGCGTGTTCCGTGCTCTCAGGCGTATAAACATCGGTGTCCGGTACCAGGCGGAGGTTCCCGAGCTGAGACAGCGCTCGCTGGCCCTAAATGACCATCACAAGGCCCAACTGGCCTGGGCTCCTCTCAACCAACTGGAGGCTAAACCTGGACTTCAGGGGAGAGGTAAGATGCCAGCTGTAACACTGCTTAATACGGTCAACAACCTGGTCCGGTGTTACCACATAGAACCCGGTGCTCGTAGTGTGCTGATGGGGATATCATTGTCTCTCCTCCACCCCCCTCCACTCCCCCGCCTCCGTCCTTCTCCAGTGGATGACCTCATGCACCTCGCCTGCTCCAGTGCTCTGCACGGAGGAGGGACCAATCAGGAACTGGCACTGCACTGCCTCCACGAGTGCAAGGGTGATGTCATGGTGAGCAATGCCTTATGGTTTGTGATGACCTCAGAGGGATGATGCCATATGAGCTGGGTTGTGTTCAGTCTGAGGCAAACGGGTTTGTTTAGTGCCTGTACACGTGCAGGTTTTATTTTGTTTTTATGTTATTATTTACTCCCGAGCAGTGCCCTTCTATTAGTGGGTGAGGTTAAGTTGTACCGTTGTAGCGGGATTCAGACCCCACAAACGGCCACACTATAGCCTAGCCCTCACCTAACATGGATGTAAAGGTGAAGGTATTTGGGCGTGGGTTGAAGTCACAGCGATGTCACTCTGCAGAGTCAGCAGCTTTCCTCAAAGTGTAGTGAACACGTAGCCAGTGTGAGACGGCTCAGGGTGAGTGAGTTCACCAGTGCAGCAAGGAGCCATGTTCCCTTTGAACCGAGTTGTTGTTTTGTTAGACGTTATGCCCGGTGCTCCATCTACTTGACAGACATGCGCTGAGACGCACACGCACACGCACACGCACAGTGGAGTAAAGGTCACCAATGGGGCTCTGGGCAGAAACACAGCCGTGTTGAAAGAAAGGAGAGAGCGAGACAGAAGGAGGAGATGGAAAGGCAGATTGAGCGGGAGAAAGAGAGAGGGTCTAACAGCAGTCGCTTTAGCTTGCAGCGCTTTGGCCGTGTAGTTGTCAAGGCGACGGAAGATCTCCATTTGCGTTCAGTTGTCCTGCGTGTGCAGTTCTCCCCTTCCCTTGTCTCGGTTATCAACAACAAATCAGCCTCGTAATAATCACAACTCGGCTGAAAACAACAGTAGACCCTGGTTTAACGAAGCGCTTCTCAAACCAGGTCAGCGGTTCATGTGGAAATATCTGCGTGTACAGGATGGGTTGTTGGGTCTTCATGCTGCTGCTCACAGCTGCGCTCTGTGACTCCACCGTGTCTGTGATGTGCACACATACTCGTGACAGACTTCAACGTTTGCCTCGTGGTTGTCTGTTGCCAACCCAAGCTTGACACAACACGTCACCAATGTCACGGTATATTGTGGTGAAGGGGGAGGGAGTAGCTCCAAGTATGCATCAGGTTAACCAATCAGGACGGACAGGCAGTCAATTGTGATTTAATGCGCAGACATAGGCTCTTGGGAGGCAGGGTTGTTAATCATCACGTCAGTTGTCATGGTATGAAGACAGAAGAAACGCTGACATCATTCGCCAACAGCTGCTTGGTTTTGCGCTGAATAACGTGCAGACTTGTTCCTGCCCGGGTCGCCGTTCCAAAAGCCAGGGACACTTATTTCATATTTCGGGATGTTTGTTCAACTGGCTCGGCTGGTTTTTATTTCATCTGTTGAGAAACATTAGTCAGCAGGAGCATCGCTTTGTCACAGATCAGGGTTCGGCAAGGTGTAAAGAGAGATGTCTGAACGTCTGGGTGAACTGAAGTGCCCGACCCGATCCTGAGCCATTGAAGTCAGAGGAAGAGCTTCCTGGAGGGTTGGGGAGGGGTAGGTGATGAGGGGGGTTAGTGGGTCACAAAAGACATCTACAGCAGAGTGCATCGGCCCCTGTAGCTCCTGAGGGTCCATTTGTGAAAGACTGTGTTGACGTGGTGTTTTTCTGTTCCCAGGCAGCGCTGGCCATCCTGCTGTTGGAGGACCCCGTCTTCTCAAAGAACCACTGTCTCGGAGACTACCACTACTCAGGTATGTCGGCGGCTTGGAAAGCCCCGTTTGGACGGTGCCGCCTCGCGGTGGCTTCCGGTCAGCTGTCGTGTCGTTGGGACGTCTTTCTCGTGGGCTGTCTGAGGGCTTCCCCGGGTCTTACGGGGGTTCGTGTTCCTTCAGACGAGCCCCTGGGCACTGCATATCAGAGTGCCTCCCTGCTGTCAAGCCTGTGCCGTCTGCATTCCTGCAAGGGTCCCTTTCTGCTCAGCTGACGGGGGCGAGCTCCGGACCCTTGAACAATGGCCATGGGAGGGAGGGGGGCGCTAGCTGACGGGCGAGAGGAGTGGGGGGGGATGGCTTTGCGTAGGAGCCCAGAGGATTAGACAGTGTTGCCGGGGGGGTGTGGCGTGTGGTTAATCCCATGCAGGGGACCGGGAACCATTGTTTTTTAAACCAGTGTGTGTGGGGGGGGGGGGCTCTTTTGTTATCTGCAATGCATTTTTATCGGTTTCCCTTTTTCTCTGTCTCTCCGTTCCTCACTCACTCTCTCTTCCTCTCTCAGGGTCAGACAGTTGGACCTCAGTAGAGAGACGTGACTTCAACAAAGGGATTGCGGCCTATAAGAAAGACTTCTTCAAGGTCCAAAAACTGGTATGTGACCGTCCTATGTAGGATCCTAATTACCCCCTGACGTGGTCTACTCACCTGAGTCAATAGAGGGTTATTCTGGAAACATGTTACATAAGCATGAACTTCACAGGAAATCTGCCTGGTAACGGCATTGACATGAAGTGTGTTATAACGGCATTGACATGAAGTGTGCTGGTAACGGCATTGACATGAAGTGTGTTGGTAACGGCATTGACATGAAGTGTGTTGGTAACGGCATTGACATGAAGTGTGCTGGTAACGGCATTGACATGAAGTGTGCTGGTAACGGCATTGGCATGAAGTGTGTTGGTAACGGCATTGACATGAAGTGTGTTGCGGCGCGTCTGGTCCGACAGGTCAGCACCAAGACGGTGGCTCAGTGTGTCGAATTCTACTACAGTTATAAGAAGCAGGTGAAGATCGGTCGGAACGGGGCGCTGCTCTACGGAGAGGCAGAACCGCCGGACAGCAAAGGCACAGAGGAGGAGTTGGACCACAAAGTGAGCTGGTTGATTTTCTACACAAACACATTTCATGTTTACGTGATCCGGCACTTCCCTTTCCCAGGGATCGGGTGTTCTATCTTTGAGTTAGTCCTGACCACGGTTCACCCTTACCAAAAATACAGAAGGTAAAGACTGAAGTTACCTGACACCTTCAGTAGGCGGATGGCTTTAGTCTAATCAGAATTGCATGTGACAATGTGGTCTTTTCCTGTAGCTAACCAGCCTCTCCCACAGAACTAGTTTGATAAGTGGCATGTAATGGTGTCAAAGTGGCGCCCTGGGCCCACTTTGTGTTGCATACATTATCCACACCAGCTACAGGTTGACTGGCGCATTACTACCAACTTAATGTCAGCTAACCCAATTATGGAGGCAAAATCCTTTTCGATGTAGGAATTTTAAGAGTGAGTTTAGAAATAACACGTAATGTATTGATTATTTTCTTCTAAGGTTTGTATGGCATCAACAGTAGAACTAAGCCATACATTCAAAACTCCCACATGAAACACTTTCAGAAAGAACATTATGACCTATGTGGAGTAACTGAGTAAAACACTCACAAGTAAAATTTATTTCAGCATCTCTCACTTTCGACCAGTACAACACTGCATAAACCATCTTGTACATTGACACATCTAACACTCTCGCTGTCTGTTTCTGTCGCCCTGCCAACAGAGTTCTCAGAGATTCGAATCTCTGAAGAAAGAGGAAGACAACAGGAAGTGGGAGGGGTCAGCTCACAGGACACAGCGAGGCTCCAGTCCAAGCAGGCTGACGTCACAGAGCTCAGAGAATGTGAGAGACAGTGAGAGTGTGTGTTTTTGTGTGTAGTGAGTAAGAGAGAGATACGCTTGTCATATTTGTAATATTGAACAGTCAACACGGGTGTCCCATGCAATGAACATCATTTAAACTTTTGATTTTGCCCTGCTGATTTCACAGTAGGATGACAGTAGTCATTACAGTAGTGGTTAGACTCTTAGAGACACCGAGCTGCATTGTTCTTCTGGCTGCTGCCCTCTGCTGGCTGAGCGTGGAACCGCTGGCTTCCTTTTAAGCAATGTTGCGTAATAAAATTGTCAGCTATTTCTTTCTGTCAGGTGACCTGGCGGAAAGTTCTGTTTGTTAATGGTGACCATAGGTGATTGTGTGTGTTTTGATATGTAGTTTGGTGAACAAGAAAACCTGGAAGATTTATTTACTTTCCAGTGGGAGGTTTAGGATAGTTTAATTGGCCTGTGTTGGGACGAGCAGTTGGAACAACACTGGTCTGAGAGCGACCGACCGTCATGAAAAAAGTAGAGCAGAAGTTGTTTTCGGTTCTCACCACTGCGTCCTTATTGTTTGTGTGTTGTTGTCAATTGTTTGTGCAGGTTGGTGTGTTCCCTGTGCAGAAGAGCCAGGAGGACTTCAGGAGAGAGCCGTCGCTGTCCCGGGTCAGTCACCCTCCTCCAAGTGCCCCCGTGAAACCACGGCCCGCCCCCAAGGCAGGGCCCATATCAGGGACCAAGGGCCCTGCTGGCCCGGAGGGAGAGTTCCCCTGCAAGAAGTGTGGAAGGTCAGTGTCAGAGACAGGTCTCCCATGGGTTCATAAGCAGCGTGGTCAAGGCAAAGCAGAACGTCCCTTCACGTTCAAACCTTCTGACGTCCGTCTCAGTCAAAAGATGACATGAACATAGACGACAGGTTGATTTCCATGCAAGTGGTTTACTCTGATTCTGGTGCACGTGTGGGAGTGAGCGCGTGTGAGCTTGAGCGCGTGTGGGCGTGAGCGCGTGCGGGAGTGAGCGCGTGTGGGTGTGAGCGCGTGAGCGCGTGCGGGAGTGAGCGCGTGCGGGAGTGAGCGCGTGCGGGAGTGAGCGCGTGTGGGCGTGAGCGCGTGTGGGCGTGAGCGCGTGTGTGCGTGTGTGTGTGCACGTGGTGTTGGTGGTTTTGAGTAGGAAGGAATAAAGCAATGCTGACTCAAACTGAAAGGTGCACACTTGACTGTCTCCTAGCAACAGAACTACCAATGATACAGCATGTGATGTTCCCAGTCAGCTCGGTCCAGCCACCGACTCTATTAAATATCATCATGTTTGTAATTACGAGGGATCAAATGTTTTAAGGTCTCTTGTGTTATTCTGATAATGCAATATTATATAGGATACCTTTTTATGAGTTGTTCTCAATCTTCTTTGTTATACAAGGAACTACTTGTTTTTCACATTTATTTATAACTACACCAAACTCCTTTTCCCATGGCTCCTTTCCAGTCCCTCAGACTTGGTGAAAAAGAAATAAATCATAATACCTCGAAAATTGCAATACATTTATCCTTAAGTATTATCATTACATTGTTTTGTCAGGTCCCTGAGATGTCCAGTCCTGCTCCTGATTTGATTAGTCAGGTTTCTGAAATGTCCAGTCCTGCTCCTGAACTGATTAGTCAGGTTTCTGAAATGTCCAGTCCTGCTCCTGATTTGATTAGTCAGGTTTCTGAAATGTCCAGTCCTGCTCCTGATTTGATTAGTCAGGTTTCTGAAATGTCCAGTCCTGCTCCTGAACTGATTAGTCAGGTTTCTGAAATGTCCAGTCCTGCTCCTGATTTGATTAGTCAGGTTTCTGAAATGTCCAGTCCTGCTCCTGATTTGATTAGTCAGGTTTCTGAAATGTCCAGTCCTGCTCCTGAACTAATTAGTCAGGTTTCTGAAATGTCCAGTCCTGCTTCTGATCTGATTAGTCAGGTTTCTGAAATGTCCAGTCCGGCTGCTAAAATGGTTCCTCACTGCTTAAGCACTTGTCCGTCATATGAATGTTGAATATGAAATGGGAAAGCTGGTACTTAATTTAAAGGAATTAATGATTCTGGCATTTGGTCATCAATTTTCCTTAATATTCATGTTTCACGTACCATAAAATACTTCTCTGACCCTCCCCTGACCCCTTCTCCCTCAGGATCTTCTACAAGGTGAAGAGCCGCAGTGCCCATATGAAGAGTCACGCCGAGCAGGAGAAGAAAGCGGCGGCGCTGAGGCAGAAGGAGGAGGCGGAGGAGCGGGCGGCGGCACTGAGGCAGAAGGAGGAGTCGGAGGAGCGGGCGGCGGCCCAGGCTGCCGCGCTATTGGCCGCTCGGCAGAACGGGGGGAGGGAGGGCGGAGCCGGCGACAGCACAAACGACGACTCTTCCGATGACGATGAGTTGGAAGACGAGGACTGGCACTAAGCCCCGCCTCCCAGGGTGTGTGACTCCCTCTCCCCACCCACGTCTGAGGCCTTCAGAACCCTTATGCCCTCTAGTGTCCAGCCGTGGCTCCTAGCTGTCTGGGAGGATTCCAGGCCATTTTGTTACGCCTGTTTCAGCAGCGTTTCTCTCTGGAAACAAACATTCTGTGTAAATGGCCGAGGACCGTCTCAACACTATCAGGGACAGGTTCTCCTAAATGGACCCCGGTTCCCTTTTAACTGGCTTGTGAAGCGTTCAGATGTTACCTCTCTCTGTCACACAGGGCTATGCAGTAGGGTTATAAAGCCATGCCGTCACTCACTCCACTGGTTTCCGGTCTCCGGGCGTGTTCCCTGCGCCTGGGGCCTCTCGTAGACAGCACTTACAGCCGAACGCACGAACACCGGTGACGCCTCGTGTCTGGCAACTTAAGACTACATGAACCACAATGCAACCCGGCTTGGCCAACGCTCAGCGCTTTCACTGCTCTCCTGTTTGATGGTTGTCAATGTGAACAGATCAAATGAGCCAGTGGGGACAAAGCATTGTGAACGAGGGCTTCCAGGTGAGGACACCTGCATGCTTGGAGACCGGCCTTTGTGTGAAAGATCGGTTATTTCATCTTATTTTCCTTTGTTCACTTATGGCGGCAAAATGCTTCGGTCTTAAGTTCACCGAAGCGTTTTTCTTTAGCCTGATGTGGCAGGTTTTCTTTTGGGTTTTTCTAATTCCTACCAGGTCACTTTTTTTACTTAATTATTTTTGTGTCATTTGGTATTCCTCTTGGTCAATGCCTTGGGTGTTTTTAAAGCTTTTTAATCTCTGAATGAATGACAATCAATTTTACAATGGTTCCTTTTTTGATATTCAACTAATTACTGTGGCTTTTGTTGCTGATTTATGTATCGTTGTTAATGTTATTGATTATGTCAGTGTACTGTTGTGTCATTGTGATTGTTCTGATGTTATTCTGGTTATTTTGGCATCTGGTTGCTTTGCAGCCGTCTTTTCTCACTTGACCTAGTATATGGATATTTATGACATCGCTTTCACTCCCTGTTTTGAACTGTGACTGTTTAGACGAGAATACAGATATGTACGTGTGCAATAGAACAACAACGTGGTTCCCTTCCTTTAACCCAGAATGCCCCTCTGTGTGTCTCTGAATGGGCAGTTGAGCCCCTATTAGCTATATTGTTACATCTGCAGAAGGTATGACTGTTAAATGGTATTGAAGTGGGCAAGTCTGTGCAGTGTCAGCCATTTTCTATGGAAACGACTCCCATTGCGTGGGCTGTTAAAGGACCTTATCGTGGTCTATCTGTCTTTTTCTGTCGCACCCCCCCCTTCAATCCCCCTCTCTCCCGTCCTCAGTCTCCAACTTTGCCTCTCCGATCCTATTTCTATAATTGTTTCCTCTGCTAAGCAACAAAGCAGGCTCTGTCGTCATGGCAACGATCAAGCAGGCTTAAGTGTTAAGGAGAGCCAGCCACAGGGGGGCGTAGAAACCCTTTTCAAGGACCGTGTTAAGTTATCCAGACCTGAATACAGTTTGTCTGAGTGCTTTTTGGTAAGTGTGCTTTTTGTAGTATAATACGTATCACTCAGAAATTCTGCCATTTGAGGAATAGTTTGTTATCCTAATTTTCACACTTTTTATTTATACCTTCTTTACACAAAAAAAAGCTTCCTTAGATGATTGTCTTGAGGCATTGATTTGTTATACTGTAGAAGAGAATTATGGATGAAATTGAGGGCATGTCACAATCGCCAAGAAGCTGTAAACTGTACTCACTTTCACTGAGGGAATTGAAAAATGTAAAGGTTTATTTAGCTAAAGAAAATTTTATATATATATATATATATATATAATAATGTAATTCATATATATATATATGAATTAAATTCTATGAATGCATACTTTCTGTGCTATTTTCCTATGGGGGTTCATTTCACACTAATTATGTAGAATGGAACAGAATCTCAAGTACTTTTTACTACAGTGTAACTTATTTCTTTGAATTTCATTTTTACTACCTGTGTTCTTCTGTAATAAAATATAGGAAAAGCACTGTTTATTAAAATTTTACAATACTCATGAAAGTTTTTCTCATACTTTACAAAACGTGTTATTATATAGCATTGCATGGCATCATGTCTGTGATCAATAGACCTTGCATTTTTTTCTTTCTATAAAAGAAATTGTTGAAACAAGTCCAGGTACTGGCTATTTGAGTGTTTATATTTACTTGGTGCCTGCTCAACACACTGTCTAGTGAGGTTTTCTTTGTGTACAGGAGCAGCTTGCCTGAATTTAAACCTTAACATTATGTGGTAAAAAATGCCAGAGGCTCAAGATCAATGTTTACCACAGGGAAGCGTTATTGTAGGAATCTAACTTGACTTTACATGTTCCAAGCACAAGAGGGCATTGTTGTATAAAACTTGTTCATTTGGCGTTCTATTTGTACCTTTACATAATTTAATTGAGCATAAGCTATTATGTTTGGGGGGCTTTTAGTTGTCTTGAATACTACCTTTTTATTCCACTAATATATATAAGTTGTATATTATTTGTAATGAAAATCATTACAGAAGCTGAATCAATAATTGTTATTAATATTCTCAGACCAATGCTAGATTTGTATATATCTTCTAGTTGGCTTACCCACCCACTCTTGGCTCTGCTCTTTCTTTTCTTTTTGTCATTCTGTCTGTTCCCGTTCTCCACTGTGGCACCAGCTGGAGCCGTAGGGCAGAGCAGCTGAACTAGATCAGAATTGTTCTGGAAGATAATATGTATCTTGGCTATTTTCAGAGTGAGAGGCCAGACTGTCCTGTGAAGAGGAACACGGAAACTATCCACTATGTTGAGCGCCAGAGTGAGCAGCGTTGAATTCTGGGAAAGGAAAGCAAGAACTATGAGGCTCAGATGTCTTCACAATTTAATTTGAACACGAACACACACACACACTGTATCTATGAAGCTTGGGAGAAGAATAGTTGTTCAACATCTGTATTGGAGAATTAGTCATTGCTCATCAACTTCACTGCAATCAGTTCCATCTCCTAACCCAGTGAGGCAGTGTTGGCATGTGGTTTGGATGAATGGTTGATCAGTCAAGCCAGGTTGAGCACACATCTGTGTGTGGGTGAGAAGATTAGGTTTTCCCTGGGATCATCTCAACATACAGAGGGGCAGTGCTGTAGTGCTGTATTCCCGTATTCCCCCGACCTGCGAATGCACACACGCGGGCAAAGTACCTCTTAATGTACACACACATCGTGTGGTATTTTCCTGATTCCATTCCAGTGTGGAACAGTTTCCTTTTATCAGACAGGTATGGCCGCATTGCTTCCACCACCTTCCACGTGTTTACGGTCCCAACTGATTGTGAACACCTTTCATCAATAACACGTTTTATTATCCTTTCCTGCTTGCAGATTGGACCCCGGTCCCACAGAGCGTGCTGGGATTGGCCAGGGTCAATGTGGTCGTCTTGCCTTTTCGTACTCTAGCGACTCCCTGTGGTGGCTTGGGCATCTGTTGGCTTCTTTCCATTGTGTAAAGACTCTGGTCTAGCCTTCCTGACTGAAACTGAGCAACATAAAAAATCCTTCCATCGCCCCGCAGTGGACTGGTAGGCAATTGGGTGTGTACCCAGTGGTAGAGATTTGGATATACTTTCCCTAAATAGAGCACAATTTGTTTTCCAATGGAGGGCTAGTGAAGCCCGCTTGACCAATCCTAAAAAGGATGTGGGTTGAGCACCAGCCGGCAAGTTCCTATTGGCCCATTTAAGTATACTGTATTTGAATCCTTCTGTTGGACAATGCCTACCCTGTGTGTATGAATACAAAACCCCTTAAAACATACTTTTTAAAAACTTTGGCTAGGGATAAGTGGTAAATAAGTTAGTCAATACTGTTATTGTTATTGATAATAACATTTGCAGATTTTGGGAACAGAACTGTGTTCAAATCAGATGTATCAGCGATGAATAAACCAGAAACCTCTCTTTGTGGAGAACTGAAATGACCCCTGATGTTTTATGTTATGCTACGTTGTGACAGATCAACACCCCTACAACGTGGCTCTGGGTTCTATCAGTTTTTATATCCGATTACAACCCAATCACAAAACAACCCGTATACCCTTATGGAGATCTGAGAGTGTTGGACAGGTGGAATCTGATAATAGGTCCACCTTCTCCTGGAAAAGCTAGATGTACCATTGTACCATGTAAAATAAACATCATTTTAATGAATTTCATACAGCAAGCTACTCAATTAAAAAAAACATACTTTATCTGGTATACTTTCTTTCTATGAATGTACACATTTTAAAAATAATCTACATTCAGTTTAGAACTCTGCCCATGGGATCAAAGCAGGAAGCAAAACCAGGAAGTGAAACTAGGAACTCAACTCACATAGATGCCGGAAAGAGGTCAATGGAGTGCAGATCGTGGGAAATAAAAGTACGCTGTCGTTGTCATGCAGTCCATACGTACGCTGTCATTGTCATGCAGTCAATACGTATGCTGCTATTCTCATGCAGTCAATATGTACGCTGTAATTGTCATGCCATCAATACGTATGCAGTCAATACGTACGCTGCTATTTTCATGCAGTCAATACGTACGCTGTCATTGTCATGCTGTCAATACGTCTGTTCAAAGTAAATGTTTGCCACATGTCATGATTTTTTAACATAGTTTGATATACACACACATTGTAACACAAATGGAGGCAAATTTGTCTGTAGATACTGAGGAAATTCCTGGAATGTAACTTCTTTGCTTGATCTATTACAAGTCATAGCATAAGCCAGTTAACATCACATGGTTTGAGCTGACCAGACCATGATGACCCTGCCCCTAGCCATGCCCTGGGGAACTATATGGTTGCTTGGTTTCCAAACAGAAGTCCTTACCGCTAACAAGCAAAGCAAACTGACTGGGCTGCCTAAAGTCAATGCATTCTTGATGTAGTACATACCACATACAGACACCTATCCTAACACATACATTTTCTATCCGTGTGGATATTTTCCTTAAATCTAACCTTAATCGTACACACACTGAGCTGCTGGTCCTGTGATGGGGTAACCAAAGGAAGCAAATCTGTTCAGATAAATAAAACAGGTGGGACAGGAGTCTGTTCAGGCTCATGTTCTCGCACTGCACCATGAGGTCAGGACAGTGTGAGACCCAGAGACACAGAGACAACCAAACAACTTCCACACAACCACCAAGCAACATCTGCACAAATCTTATAACCCTGACTGTTATTTTAACAGAGAGATACATTACATCCTGTACTTTTATCTGTCTTCATTTCTTTCCTGGACCATTGCTTACTTTTCATCAAGGCAAGAGATTTGGCCTTACATCTTAAAATAATATTTCCACCATCTAATGTAAATCCCTAAAAAGAAACTTCAACTGGGCTTTTAAAGTAGCATCAATTTAAATCATCTACCAGATGGGTCAGTCCCAAACCCTCAGTAGACTAGCCAGAGTCTGGGATTTTGGGGACTGAAGGTCACTATAGGTTATTGAAAAGGAACCAGTCCAGGACCACAGGGGCTATACTCCAAATAACACCCTATTCCCTACAAAAAAAGCATTACTTTAGACCAGTGCCCATAGGGTTCGGGAGTATGCTGCTAGTTGGGACTATTTGGGACAAATATCAGTAGTCTCCAAGGACGTTAAGTCACTTTCCACACAGTCCCCAGCCTTTAACTTTAATACAGCGGCAACTGCCCAGAGCTTAACACGGGACTGTCAACATCGAGATGTGAACCCTCTTTCACGATGGGTTGTAACGTTGAAAACTGGCACAGCAAGCCAGCTGCGCTCAGAGGGTTTGAATAAGGGCATGCAGTGAGAGATTCTGGAGTTCATCTCTATGGCAATGGCCAGTTGCCGACCCAGACTCGTTGTGGCAGCCGGTCCACTCTGGAACCAGATCCCGGCGGGAGCCGCAGCCTCCAGCAGACGTCCCCTTGTTAAAGTCAATTATCTCACGAATTGGTTTGATGTTTGGTGACTCTGCCAAAGTCACACTCAAAGGGCTTTTCTCCAGGCAGTTAAACCACTGCGAGTGGGCACGCCTACGCCCACACACACACACACACACACACATACACACACACATACAATTTAAACTTCAACATGACTTGGTGAGGGGCCAGGCTGGCAGTAAAAGTAATGAGATTACTTGTCCCTTTGGTGTCACTTATCAGTGGGGATTACAGAAGCCCACTGACCAGAGCTATGAGATGCCATCACAACCATTAGGAATGTCTCTGTTGCTGTCTCGGCTGCCATGACCACCACCGTTATCAACATTGCCCTCCCGCTTATCAACAACCGTGTGATTATCCCGTGCGCACGCATAGCGCTCAGTTCCCCTGTGGTTGACCACGGTCCTGGGTGGTACGACTCCAACACGCCGGGGGGAAGAAGAATAACATGAAAATGACTGTGCAAACCAAGATAAGTCTGGCGTTTTATTCCCTCTCGGAATGTAAACAAGACCTCTGTGTCTTCCCTCCTCCGTCTTATCTCCACACACACCTGACCCAGTGGGCTCTCCCACTTCCACTGCACAACCAAAGGTGGGGTTCAGAGTATTAAAGAGCATGGCAGCCTGCCACTGTCAATGCCTGCCGTCCAAACCTCCCCTCCTGCCACTGTCAATGCCTGCCGTCCAAACCTCCCCTCCTGCCACTGTCAATGCCTGCCGTCCAAACCTCCCCTCCTGCCACCCCTCCACCTTCCTTCACCACAGAGGACCATCCCCT